>JABMBV010060393.1:0-13533 GCA_018906735.1 Mesochorus sp. PSUC_FEM 10030011
GTAAGTGTGTTCCTCTCCCCCCCCCCGTACATAATATACTATTCTAAACCTGCATGGTGTGAGTACATATACGAAGAGGGTGAGAAATGCAAAAGATATTAAAATGATAAAAGATTCTTAAGAAGCGGGTGGAAGGAGAATAAGAGATACCCGTAAAAACACGCGCTAAGAAAAGGCAAAAAGGATAAGAAGAGGAAGAGGAGAAGGAGAAGTGGGAAGTGAGGAAAATGAGGAAGGAAATGCCACGGAGCCTAGGTGGAGATAGTTGAAGGTTACAGCTTCCGTAGGATCCTCGTATAGCTTTCTTCCTCGTAGCTTTTTTATGCCCTTTTTTTTCTTCTCATCCATTTTCTTTTCCTGGAGGAAGCACAGGCTGTTCCCGAGCATGGATACCGCGAGTTCGTAGCATCGTCCCGAGGTTTCACTGGAATGCATTTTCTGCGCTCTCGAGAGGAGCGCACGCGAACCATATCGGCAAGAGACCAAGTATACACATAGGGAGAATGTTCCGCGGAGAAAAGGAAAAGGAGGAAAAGTGCGGGAGTGCTTTTGCTTTCTCTCTTTCTCCCGCATGGACACATGTATACACACAAACACACTTATGGCAACACGAGCCACGTTCAGTTTAATGGGAGCAAGGCCAGGGGTTATTCTTCTCCGATAGTCCTTCGCGGGTGCTTGGACCTCGTGCACGCCGAGAAGTGCCCGATATACCTTACCTTCGGACATTAATATACTAACGTTTCTGCGGACTTGGGCTTTGGTACATATATGTATATATGTATAACATCAGAAAAAGAGAGAGAAATAGTAAGAGAGAGAGAGAGAAGCAGCGCCACTGGAGAAACGCAAAGATCACAAGAGCTATGCTGCTGCTGCTACTGCTGCTTTTCACAGGCTCCTCGCGAGCAGCATCAGCAGCGGGTTGTACTTCACGCTCCTTTATCGTGAATTATGAGAGGCTCTCAGGCCACGAGAGCGTCACGCGAAAAACGTTCGTACACAGCGCGGTTAGCCTATTGCGGTCTTTTTCATTGGCGAAGTGGAGAAGAGAGGGGGGAAGGAAAGGCGCACGTGCGTGCGGATCGTCGATTTATGCAACAAAGATTACCGTGGATTCGAGTGTGCTTCGACACTCGGTTGAAATAACAGTTCGAAGAGACGCTCGAATTATAAAGCCCTGAATTTGCGGCTTGGTGATCAAACTGTGTGACAAAACCGATATGAATCGATCAATGATGAGAGAAAGAGAGAGAGAGACGTGGTTGTGGCAAAAAGTATTGATACGCGCCATTCAAGCTTACAGCTCTCGTTCGAGCTCTCATCTTCATTGGAGAATCCTCGAAAAATTGATTACTACAAAGAACAAAAAAAAATACTCTTGCACTCGAGCAATGTGGAGCTCGACGCGAAAAAAAATGGAGCAGACTCGATTAAAGTGGTCCAAACATGATACGTATCGAATTCCAGAGTTTTCCGTTAATACGTCAACGATTAATCATAAAAGCTCGCGGTCTCCTTTCGCTTTTCGATTTTATATATACTCGTGTTCCACATGACCACGGATTTCAACCGGAGGCTTTACACAGGATGTGCACATTCATTCGCACACAACGGATATCCACTGAATGCCGAATCGATGCCATTTCTGCTTATATACAACCGACAACCTCCAAATCTCCCGTTTAATCATTACTTTTTTTTTTCCTCCTCATCGTATACGCCGCTCAATTTTCACCGAAAGCCTCGACTCGATAAATCCAAACGACCTCTCTGGCTCACCCATACACTGATATATATACACACACTCGCCACACATCAGTGCAAAGCTTTTTCACGATAGTCCTGTCTCGTGCACACACGCTGATGCGCTCGAGTTCCCCCTTTGGAACAGCATCCAAGCTCTATATATATTGCTCGCGAATTCTTCGGAGGAATTTTGCCGGATCCGTCCAGGCCATTCTCCATCGTAGCCCATGCAGGATTGAAGGTGTGTGCTCTTTCGATTTTAGCAGCTGGCCAAGAGATTCTCTAGCCTGTCTATGTGTGTGTGTATTTGTGTGTTATGCTCGCCTCGTTCAAGCTGACCAGCCGGGCGTGCACCAGCACTTTTCAGAGCTCCGAAGAATACGAGTGTCCATTGTACTCGCTGGTACTCGCAGCCTCACCAAAGCTCCCAGAGTGGATTGTATCGTATACTAGAGTCAGCTTTTCGCGCGATTCTCACGAGCGTACAGATAAGATATAAGGCGGGAGGGGAAGGTCTTCGGGTTACACGTTCACCGAGAAAAACGACGATGCACACCATCGCGTTACTGAACAGCTCAAATCGGACGAGTGGTTATAAATCGAACAAAAAAAAAACGGTTGTTTACTATTTGGGCTTTTGCGCAATTGTCATTTACATTTCAAACGATATTTAACATATCGCCCCTTCTCACTTCTTCTCTTTTTTTCGGCTTATAACAATAAATCACCGAATAAATTGTAATTCAAGAAGTTTTTGATTGGGTCGATATTTAAAATTGAATAAAAACCTTTCTAAAAATTGATGCAGCTCAATTATGACATTTGAGAAATTGATTGATTACAAAGTGTTTGAGTCATAGAATGAAATCAAGAAGAAAGACACGGTGATTTTATCGGAGAAATTTATTTACAGCAATTTATTTCTTCTATTCCACTGATCAAAAGCTCGCAATATATATATTTTTTTTTCTCTCGAAAGTTCTCAGAGGAACTATTAAAGCTAAAGCTATCTTCAGTATCTTTAGTTCCACGTGTCGGCACTTTATTTTTTGATACGATTCCACATCAGTAAGTAAGAGCTAAAAGCTACAAAAAAAAATGGCAAAGAGATGAAGAATGCCGATGGGGGAAGATAAAAAAAAATGAAGATCAAAGGAGCGAATATTTGAGACGGTCTCGTGCATTGAAAACGGTAGACGAAAATTCCGAACGAGTTTTGAACTGCGCCAACTGAACGTCGAAGGGTTTAAGGGGTTGACATGTGTGTGTCTCATCCGAGCGGTCGATGTCCGGATATCTCTCTTTGGCATGTAGCTCGAACGAGTAATGCTTGGACAGACGCTGAGAGTCATTCGAGAGTACATAATTATGGTGAGAGACCAAAGCAGCCTTTTCTCTCGTCTGGTTAGGGGCTGAAACTTTACGATATATACCGTCGGGAGACTCGACGTAATGGAATTGTTGGATTAACGGGCTTGCACTTGTAAGGCCACCTTAGTCTCGTCCTCGCATATATATATATATATATATATAGTGCCTTGTCGTCGTAGTTGTTGATATGGGTTTTCTCTTTCCTCGTGACCGCGCTCTCACCCGTCTACGGAACCCCCGAGCGACCCGATGACCAGCCACAAATTGTCACATGTGATTGCCGTACATACAGTCATACGAAAAACATGACTACTGAGACTAATTCTAGGAAACAAGTGCAGCAATGAATGCATGAAAGTTGCAACAGTTGTACAATACGAAGTTCAACTTGTCTTATTTTATATTTGATATTTATTTAGTTTTAAAATATACAATAAAAACAATTAATGAATATGCACTTACAAAGATGAGAGATCATTTATGTTATAAGCTTAATTAACATCATTTTTTAACAAGTAAAGTTTAAATCTTATCATCCCAACAAAAATACCACTTAAGGGAATGTTAAGTTCCCTTAAGAGTTCATAATACGTAAAAAGTATACGTAAAATCATCAGAATTAATTTTTGCTGGACTAAATAATTGAAAGTTTATTTGAATGTTTGAATATTATTCCAGAATATGTAAAAAAAATTGTAAAAGTTTTATCGGTTAGTTATAAAAGATATTTGATGTTGAATATGGCAACTTTTGACATGGACTCTTATATGGAAGCTTTCGAAAAATTTGCAACAATCAATATTAATACTTCCTTAATTTTTGCACACCCAATCTTATATACATTAACAACGTTTATGAAAATTTGCAATATCCAGTAATATCGATAGTTTTACTACTTCCTTGAAATAAAAAAATAAAAATAATCAAGACAATTTTGTTCGACAGTTTCATACCAGATCGTACAATTTGCAGTAATGACAATTATTTCAATTTGAATTTCTATATAAAAGCTTTGTATACGAAGAACATTTACAAAATATTCCTATACAAGAAACTTTTTTGCAGGATATTAGGTGCTTTTAAGAGTTACAATCACGTTATAACCATTCCTGATCCCAAGCTCGTGTTCTTGAGTATTTTCAGAACGAGTACATCGAACTAAAGTCATTTTTGTAAGTGATTCGAACCGGAGTTTACGTGAGTTTATCGAAAAGTTATAAAGCATATATATATACGTGTATATACATATAGAAAATCCTTTCGTCATTATCGATATTGCATTGGGCATACGAAGTTGAAATGTTGGAATATAATCCAAGAGAGTATACAGGGAGCAATCTTTCAAAAGCGAGCAATGTTCTGGAACTGGATACATATATATATATACAGTAAAGTTTGTGCAGTGGGGGTAAAGGTTGAGAGGGTGGGTGGGGGGGATTTAATCGGATTCCCAGTTCGATAAGGAACCAGCGGAGAGCGAAATTCCATATCGCGTTCATTCAATTAATTTTATCGTGATAGGAGGTAGCTCGCGTGCACGCGTTGGATGAAATTCTGGGGTTGGGACTCGTTCCTGTTCGTGTTTATGTGTGAGTATAAAATCTGTGTGTATATGTCACCGCTATGTATGAGCACACATTGGCGCGATCGTGTTCACGAATGAAATTGAATGGTCGATCGGTTAAGTCGTTATTCGCTGGCGATGTAGCGAGAGAAAAAAATGGTTGCTCAATTATCGCTTGTGTATCGCGCCACCCTCTCTGGATTGCCGACCGACCAAGGTATAACGCGGAAAGGGAACGCGGAAATAAACGTTTGCAAAACGATCCCGTGTGCTGTATTCAGCGCTTTCCTCTATACACTCCCGCGCCCTCAGATTTAAAACCCTTTCCCTCTTTCCATACATACACCAAACGCTTCACTTTAACGAAGTTGTACTCTGATGTTGCGTAACAACACGCTTGACTGCGAGCACCGATTCGACAAGATATTTGTCGACAGCTCGCACACACTATGGGGAGCTTTATTCAACTATTGACGTGAGAACGAAAACGGAGCAGCCCCTCTATGATACGTTTTATTGCTTATATACGTCGTGAGGTGAACAAAGCATGAAATCGAACTTGGTAATCGAATGAGGTGTTTAATATGGATCGAAGCATCATGTTCTAATAACGATTACCACTGAGATCGACCAACAAAATAATTTCAAGAACTATTAGCTTTTATTGTTCATGTTCTAGTAGTTAAAAATGAAAAAAAAATCTTGATAACTTTTTTTTCGAGAATAATGTATGTTACAAAAGGTTTTTTCAGCACGATATACTTAAATATTTGATGATTACAAATAGTCAACTACGTTATAATCCGATCGAGTGAAAAAAGGTAAGAAATTATTTAAATAATCGTGAGCTGAAACAGAGAAATGGAGCTTTGGAGTCGAAGGGTAGTTTCAGGGGTGCATGGATCGCGGGAGCTTTTTCTCTATTTCCTTCCATGACGGAGGCAGACAAATTGAGGCTGTTGAGGTGGAATATCAGGACCAGTCAGCCGGGCAAAAGACCACCAAGTTCGACCGAGCGCACGAAAACTCTGCTGCTGCTGCTGCTGCTGCTGTGCAAGGGCTGTTCCAGTAAAATTTCTACATTCAATTTCACTACGAACGATCTAATTTCCATTTTTGTTCCTCGATTGCCACGCGTATACCTTTTGCCCCCGTGTGCCACGTGCAACCGGAAACGACGATAACACGGTAGACCGATGAAAAACCTCAATATATAATACTGGCTGAACGGAATTCTTGGAATCACCATTTGGAACTAGCGATACGTACATAGATATATCGAGGGACCAACTCCCTCTAATATCTTTCGTTGGTGTAGCACCGATATATTTTTTTGTGAATTTACATACATTTCGATTTTTCCGAGTCCCCACGATATTGATGAGATTCTGGGAGGGAAGAGTGGTAAAAAGGGGAGGGGGAGAGGGGGAGAGGGGGGAGCATTTCATCGGGTGACATGAAGCAAGACTTTGAGATGAAAATTGTCGGACTGATGATATAAAGCAAAACAATCGAGACGAAACGAAAGCCGAAGGGAAACAAAATATCGAAACAATTTTCTTCTTCTTCCTCTTCTCGATTATTATTTCTTGTCCCTCAATTTCTTTTTTTTTTTTTTGTTAAAAAGTAATAAATATAAATAATACACATCTCGATGGCTTTCGATGTAGCGTGAAAATAATGAGACGTCGCTGACGAGAATGATTTTCTCTTTTGCGCGTTTCTTCATAATAACGAACAAAAGCAACGAGATGTGTCTACTTCACCGTGAATTTATTGAATCTCATCTAGAGAAAAAGAAAGCCCAAGAGAAACATGGGTGCGAACAATATTTTCAAATAAAGTGTACCAATTTTTTTCTCTTTCATATCCCGTCACACATTGAAGCAATATATATTTTAACTGACTCGAAGAGAAAATATATACTTCATTGGTCGAACAGCAGGATCCTTTTTTCATTCTTCCTCATAAATATAGGCCGACAAAGCTTGAAAAATATCACAACTTTTTCTCCCTCATAAACAAATATACGAGGAAAAAAAAACTTGGTAACCGCAGCTAATAACAAATGAGCTCTACTCGTTGCTCCCTTGACCTGTGGCATAAGGATGGAAACAAAGCGTCGACGTAATTATTTTCTGTGGAATAATGACGTACGAACTCGAGCTATGAGAGGATACAATTACTTCATGGATAACAGGGATTTCCTACTTGGCAAAAGCTCAAATACGAATTTGGACACCGCGACCATAAAACAAACAGTGCAAGGTCCTCTTTTTTTTTTTAATTTAAGAATTTTTCATTTCTATCGAACGTCAATGTCCAAATTTCAATAAATCTTTTTTTTTCTATTTTTTTTTAACCTACAATTTCATAATTTTCAATTTTTTTTTAGATTATTAAAATAAAAAATATAAACATCGTGAAAAGAAGAACTTGTTTGCATTCATATTTCGAAGTTATTGATTAGAGCCTTCAGCCTTATCAAGACTCTTCGAAAGTATTTTGATAACAACTCGAAGGAACCCTTTTTTTTCCTCATGATTCTTTGCTACCATTTCCATTCTACTTCCGCGTTCTGTTTGCCAGGGAAACGGCCAACTCGACCACCCTCGTTATTCAACTAATCCAACTCTATCGACGCAAGATAATTAAATTAATGGTCGTGGATTCTTCCACGTTCTTTTCCAACTTCGTATTTCATCCCCCGAAAAAAAAAATATATGTATAATTCTGTCTCTAGACCTGTTCAGAAAATACTCCCGAGGGCAAACTGCCGAGTTGGCATTGAGGCTCGATTATATTTGTAAAAATATTTAAAAAAAAGAGATTGCAAAAGTTGACACTGTCTGTGTGCCGTTTTATGAAAAAAATTCATGAGAAAGTTTATTTCCTATATCAAGAGCGATACGACAGTTATTGCTATATCATCTCACGTTAAACGTAAATTCAGTGCGAAATTTGATATTATACAGGATACGATGACTCGATAAAAGTTTTCCCACAAGTTGCATAAAGATTTCTTTTATTTATTTATTTTTTATTTATTCAATATGGATCTTCATTATTGTTGCTCCCACGTATTCCCGCATCGATATTGTATATCACATTGTATAATTCGAAGTTCGTTAAAGTATCGCCTTACCCTGACCTTAGGTATATTAAGTACGAAAGTGCACAAAAGTTTCAGCATCCGGAAATTTCATTCCCCGGAGGTTCGATGTTGGAGAGTGTATATTCTCGGTGGCCAAGAACCTCATATAGGTATAACGAGGCGAGAGAGCGAGATAGCCGCAGCGTTATCGATATCGTTACATCGAGGCATCGTTATCGCCACGCCTCGATGGTCACGCTCACGCGCGCAGCAGCTCCTTCTCGCTCGCTGGATGAAATATAGCCGGGACAAGAAACCTTTTTCTTTTTTTTTTTTTCTTCTTGTATTTATTTTGTTATTTTTCAACCATCCCGCATAAAGTATAACGAGCAAAGAGCGGAAGCTTCGGGTCTTGGAACGCTTTGCAAAAATGGATCAACTTCTTCTTGCGGCGAGATAGTGGCCGTCAACGACGACAGAGAGAAAGGGAAGTGGGAAAAATAAAATAAATGGAAAAAAATAGGAAAGGGGGGCAGAGCCAGCTCAGGGGTACATCGCGTGAACGCGCGGGGTGTCTCGGCTCCGTTTTATGCCTGTGTATGTGTCTATAAACCAGGGGGGGCGATCCTGCACGACGATAAAGCGCCGCGTGAACCGGAAATGCACACGTGCACCGTCGTGATACGGTTCGCGGTGTAAAGGACGACGAGAAGTTCGTTTGAGATCGCCCAGGAGAGGCCTTCCGGCGTGAACGAGGATTACAAACACGGGATCAACCCGCGATGTTGGGACGTCCTCGGCGTAAAACCCGGGAAGGATCTACAGACGCTCGTTTATCAATATGGGAGCCTCAGCTTTGCGTGAGACACGTGGAAAATTTATTCCAGTACACACACACGTACGTTCGTATATATATATAGATATATAAATAGAAAGAGAAAGAGAGAGGGAGAGAGAAAATGAAAGAGAGAGGGTGGGAGAGAACGGATGCACTCTCGACGCATTAATTATCGTTTCGCGGTCTCTGTGCGGCTAATACGAGAGCGAGAACGGATGAAGGTTTAATAGCAGCGGTAGAGGGCAGGTTTATAGGTCGTTGGCCAATGAAAAACAGATCTGGAAGCTCTCAGTCGTTTCGCTCGTACGTTACATAGTAAAAACGTGTATATATACGTAACCAGCGTATGCGTAGTACATGTATATGGCGTTCTATCCAAAATTGATTGTTATCCAACCTCCATCACATATTTATCTATTGTTATTTACATTTATGAGCCAATCATTATGTTCTAATCGTTTCAAGCTATATATTTTCATCGAAAATTTGTATATGATCGACTCGAGATGGAGTCTCCAACAAAAAAAATATTCCAACGCAAAATACGTTGGTTTATTTCTCTTTTAACTTCCTATAAATAGATTCTATCTCTTCTCACGCTATTGGATGCTGTTGAAAATGTATTTTAAACCGATGATATAGATAATAACAGAACGAACTCGACAGGAATGAATATAAAAAAAAAAAAACAGATAAGCTGAGAAAATAAAGAGGCCAAAAATTCTGAATGAAAAATAAAATGAATGAAATAATGCGATGCGTTGGAAAATGGCAACGAATCTGGCTTATTCGAGATGAAGTGCGGCCTGTAAACTCCCCGAACATGTACAACATGCATAGTGTATTAGGTTGGAGTAGGCGTTTCAATGTATATACATATATATATGCGAAGAAGATCGTTCCACATCGTCGACCCTCATGTTTAACGGATAAATTATTATCTGTTAAACAAGAGAGAAGTCTCTCTCTCTCTCTCTCTCTCTTTTTCTCTTTTTCTTCGGTACACCGAAATAGCCACGTCATTTATTCGAGATACAAAGTCGATAGAGGCTCCGCCTGTATATGCCAAGCTTTATAACCACCTATAACTGCATAAAGATTGAGCACAGCCGCTCGCTCGCGCGTGGCTGCATATAATATCCTGGTGCGTATATGCGATAGTGTACGCATCGGATTGCGGCCCATCATTAAGATATACGGCGTCATCTTTGCGGTGCGGTAATATTACTCCGCCATATGTGTACGCGCCATAAGCGTCCGGCCTGAATCGATTAATCAATGGTTGCGTAACGAGACGACCGCCGGATAAAAGATACTTGAACACAAACCAAAAAAAAAATTACCGGTATTGTTCCCGATAATCGTTAAAAACAATCGCTGAGGCGCGTCACCCGGCCATTGACGCTAATGACGACAAAATCAAAGTGATCTCTTGTCAGGCCAGGAAAAGTTTTCAGTCCACCAGAAACAATCGACGTGGGCATTCGAACAACAAAAATGAAAGTCACATAACGTTATTAGTGGGACAAAAAAAAATAAATTCCTTACTACACACTTTTTATCGAGATCTTTTACATAATGAAACTTTAAAAATAATTATTATATTCATCCTATCACTAATTAACTTTTATAAAATAAATTATGACGCTTAATCACCAAAGATCAATTTTAAAAGACTTTTTAAAATGTTGGCAATAATCGAATTAATTTTATTATATTTCAATAATCGATAAGATTAATCTGTTAAAAAGAAAAAAAAAAGATTGACGAGAAACTTGTAAGTACAAAATGAGACTGTGACACTTTCTGGAAAGATTTCAAAGTTTTTTTTCTTATTTTCGAACTAATTTTATTATATTCCAATGATCGATAAGATCGATCTGTTGGGGAGGGAAAAAAAAAGATTGGCGAGAAGAGTGAGGCTCTTTCGTTCTTCTTAAAAAGATAGGGGATAGGTATTCTCGCACGTCGTTACTTCCTTATCGAATCGTAATACATGGAATCTATATGGCGTGGGCGCGCGCGGAACCGCCGTGATGAATCGAGACGCGGCGTTATTTCCTCGAAACAAGCCAGAGAGCCGATGGCTATCTCTAGTACCATAATGGTGGTGATCATCTCGCGAGACATCGCCTTGCTATGCTGCCGGGATTATATTGCTTCTGATGCTGCTGTTGCTGCTGCTGCTGCTGCTGCTGTTCCATTGGCCCTGTCGATCTGGACTCTCCAGAGGCCACGGCTGGAATTACTTTACGAGACTGTGTGCACTTCATGGAGCAAAACGAGCGACCGTGTGTATTGACCGTTAGGATTATTAGCGAAATGCACTGTCTATGAAATATATATGACGAAAAATTGGCCAAGGCAAACGCGGGGCACAATTAACGATGCGCAGAAGTTTCTACCTGCGCATATAGCCATCAGCGCACAAACTTGAGATAAAGAGAGACATCAGCCAGCATCCAAACAGACTCGCATCTCGTCAACCTCTATTTTTCAACGATGTTATGGAATAATCTACATTTTTTTTTTCAAATTCATATCATTTTCAATTAAAAACACATCTTGGAATGCTTTTGAAAAATTCGCTATTAAATATTTCTTCAGTTTCAAGGTTTTCGAAGCTACGGAAATTCTTAGATTTTTCTCCTTAAAGAGATCACTCGCTGAACTTCCGAAAAGTTTACGTCGTCAACGGGAGCCGAAGACACTTTTCGTTAAATAAATAATAAGATAGTGGCAGAGAGAGGAAGAGAGAGAGAGAGAGAGGCGAGGGAGAAAGGAACAAGCGTGAGAGAAGTAGAAAGTGAACGACGAAGGAGGTTCCCTCCAGGAAGAGACTTTGTAAGCGGTTAATCAGGAAATATTTACTCGCGAGTACTAAACTCACCCGAGACCAAAAAACCGGAGTGCAGCTTCCTCTCTCGTGTTTTCCGTTCGTATCGTATATAAATATAAAGAAAAGCCATTCGATCGAGGTCAAGTATATATCCTCAGCTGATATTCTATCGTTTGGGGAAAAAAGAAACTCGCCAAGTTTTCCGGTGAGTTAACGAGCGACTCTTAAATTGTAGCAAACTTTTTTTTTTATATTTATAAGCATTTAATTAATAATTTAAAAGCTTTAGATTAATAGATCAACAAAAAATTATCATTTATCGAAGCGCTTCATAATTCCCTAATATTGAAAGCAGAATTTACAGAGAATTCTTGCACCAATTTCTATATATCGGACGAGCAATTATTTTTAATGGATTGTGGGCAGCAGCAGTGGATAAAACGCTGTATGAATAATAAAAATTATACTTTGGGTAAAAATTTGCGATAACCGGTGTTTCGATTATTTATTTTTTTCTTTGATAAATAGTCGTTAATATCATTACAATGAAATTCAAATATGTGATTGATTCAATAGAGTGCTTTCCATGGAATTGTAAATTCTCGATAAAATTTAAATACATTAATTTGATTGAAATGTAGCTGGTACAAAAGATCAGATCAATCAATTGTCAAATAACCAGAGATAGCTATAGTCCTATCAATAAATCATTCTACCGATGTATTTCAACGTGAAACGCATACAAACTGTATAATAGACTGGATTAACGTGCAATTGAACGTAAATCCAATTTTTCCATCGTCGATCTCGCCCTCAATGAGTTTTGCGCTGCTCTAAAGCAATTGCATATAGTTAATGCAAAATCTAGGCAACATTTATATGATTATAAATATATATATATAACTCCGCTAGAAATCCTTGGGCAACGTTAATGCGAGAATCCCGGATTAAAAGCTAATACCACCTCTCTGCCGCCTAATACCAAACTGGCAAGCGCCTCTGCGCGTGCACACATACATATTTTGTATATATTTGTGTGTATACACACACACACATATATATAATGCATATTTTCTCGGAGGCTAAATACTCACGAGCTCAAGAGAAAATCTGGTTGCTTTTGTTTCACGCTACTAAATTTTCGGTAGATTAAGTTACCGCGAACGAAACTTTGGTATGAGAAGTATAAATACTAATTTAAAAAGCAAAATTTGTGTACATTTATAAGTACTGAAATATTTTACCACTTGTGAAGTAAAGCGCTCATATGTCAACCATTTTACAGAAAAGATTAACACTTCTGTCATTATAAAAGGATTATAAAACTGAACCGATGACAAGCCGATAAGTAGCAACGACGCTTTTTTTTCACGTTAATAAAAAATAACTTTGCACAGACGCATTGAATTGTGCTCGCTTTATTACAAATATCCATCCGCGCGATTACAATATACTTATGCTCCAGTTCTTTAACGAATTACTCTCGTAACTTCTGAACGGCGTGATTTAATATATAGGCCATGCTAAGAACCGTTCTTTGTCATCTTAATTCACCGTCTCTGAGATTTTCTAATGACCGAGTTCTATCCCTTATTCGCTATGGATTAAACTTCAAATATTCTTCGAATTAATCCGCTCATCTAGAGCGTAGTTCTGAATAGTAATTATAAAAATTAAACAGCTACGATATATAATATTAATTAATGTTCAGACTTATGATGAGACAAATTGATGATAATATGGAGGTGCTAAAATACAAATCGACAATATTGATTTAGATAAAATAATATTTTTTTATTTGCGGTTATCGATATAATTAAAAATTAATATTCAATATACTCTGCTTTCAATAAAACCAATGTTTGTACTAATAGCAAAACCCATTTTGCTCCATTTTGCTCCATATCGAATAATTATATTTGCTGAACATTCGCCGATAATGCGTGTGAATTTGTGTGGTAATTTTTTTTTTTTCACCATAACATTTTAATTATTACGAGCGAGAAATGTGTAATACTAATGAAAGCAGATGTCGGGTGTGGTCGGGGTGCCATTAAAAAAAATAATAATAAAAATAA
>JABMBV010060504.1:0-13529 GCA_018906735.1 Mesochorus sp. PSUC_FEM 10030011
TTATTTATATGGCAGAGTGCGAAAAGTTAGACGTTTCAATCCCTCTAGCGGATTGAAAGTAAAATAGAAGTCAAACAGCCGGCGTCTACACTCATCTCTATTCCACCCTTCTTGTTTGCGCTTCGTTCAACTCTCTTACTCTGCTTCCTCTCACATTCTCTCTCTTTCTCTCTCTCTCTCTCTCTCTCTCTTCGCTTTTTTTTTCTCTCCTTGACGTACACACATACTCCGAGCGTACTTCTCGGTTCGCCATGTATAAAATAGCTTTGCGCTCCATTACCGGCTTCGCATCTTTCTACTCGACTGCAAGATCGCACACGCATATACTCTGAAGACAGGCTTCTCTTGGCATATATTCTCTAAAGTGCATACAGTAGTACTGTATACGTGTATCGTGTGTGCCTGACGCTTCTTGTCGAGTACCATGACCCGTGTGCACATCGTGCACGACGAGCCTCCCCCATTTTCTAGCTAGTTTTCATATGCTACCATACGTATACACGCGAGCCCCTTATTTATATGCAAATGGAAAAATGGCAATCGTGCCAGACGAGAGAAAGAAAAAGAGAGAAAGAGAAAGAGAGAGGGAGAGAGAGAGAGAGAGCATTCTTGCACGATGCTCTCTCTACTGTTACCAGTCTCTTCGACTCAACGTGGCATCCACAAGAATCCTCGTTGCTTCCGATCCCACATCTATGTGTATTGCATAGAAAGACTACGGAATATAGGTCATGAATGGGGTTGAAAATGCGACGAAGTATCATGCCAAAGAGGCAGAGAAATAGGCTAGGTGTAGCGGATAATGTTCAAAAGACATATGGAAATATGGTTTATGATATTCATATCTGACATTGGTCATGATGAGAAAGTATAATGAAAAAAAAATTCCTCATTATTTTCTATTGTTCACTGTGAATATTTACTTTTGTT
This sequence comes from Mesochorus sp. PSUC_FEM 10030011, assembly GCA_018906735.1. Lineage (NCBI taxonomy): Eukaryota > Metazoa > Arthropoda > Insecta > Hymenoptera > Ichneumonidae > Mesochorus > Mesochorus sp. PSUC_FEM 10030011. The sequence continues at coordinate 931 of JABMBV010060504.1, forward strand.
GAACAGTCACTCTATAGTTGTATAGATAATTGTAGAGTATTGTAGGCGAGGTTGTATAGATTCCATAGGGTATTGATACCATAATAGGCGTAGGATACCAATAGGTGTTTGTGCCAGGATCGTCGGACATCTTCGTGTATTACTATAATCTTGGTTGATCTTCGACATTGAGTTTAGAGAGCCGCGCACAGTAAATGGATTGATGCGAGATAATACTAAGGGATCGAGAGATAAATTTATCAAACCGATGGCAGGTTAAATATGTTCCTAATTATGTAACTTGCGTCAAAGCTATCTATGGTGGTACTTGATGGTTGTTAAGGTACTGCGCAATCAACAAAGCTTCGAGATCCTTTTACAGAATCATTGAGTTACTTTGAATCAAGAGCATAATATTCAAGCTCAAAGCAACAAAACGATAAATTTCAAAGGCTGAAAGTAGTTACAAATCAAATGACTCGAAATATCAACATCAATCATTTTGTTAGGATTTGGGCTCTTGCAGAATCATAGCAATTTTAATTTGAGTGATAATCATAAAGATCAAATGTCTTACTTAGCCATTTCTTGTATGTATGCACACGCTTGCGTTTCCACGATTCTCATTGATATCCTGGTTACGCACACCACATGGTGACATACACCAGATGCAATCTGTTCAATTGATTTCTCTCTCTATCTCCATCTCTCTCTCGCTCTCGTGTGCGCAATAAAGTGCGCCCTCTGTTTCAGATCGTGCACGTTGACTGATTGAGGCTGATTGACGCTTCGCCTGAATACCGTACAAGACCAGAACCCATTATTTACCAGTTGAAACTGTGCAGCTCTATAATTGCAATCGGCCGTTTCAAGCTCGTCAACTCGCGCGTCGCATCATCTCCTCTATCATTCAATCGCTCTTCTGTTGAATTTATGTCGACTCCACCTCTATGTTGCAAAGGTAAATATTACGCTAAATTCAACTAAGCGACATATCGACGAGAAATTTCTCTTTGCCTCTGGTTGCATCGAGTAATTCGCTACACCAAATGTCTTACTTAGTCGATTTAGTTAGATCTCGTGTCTAACCGTCTGTCGATCTTCCTCAATACTTACATACTTCAACAACAAACTCAAAAAGACTAACGAAATAGGGCATAGAAATAGAGTCTAGTTGGTGATCATTGTCAAACTGGACTAAGAACAAACTAGGATCAAAGAAAGCCAGGAAAAAAAACCAAGTCTCGTTTTGGTACTTGACCCAGATATCTAGAATCATAACGATAAAGTAGAAGAGAGTGTCTTGTGGGATTACAGTCACGTCATATACGGATATACATAGATCCCAGAATGTCTCTCTCTGATCGTGGTACAGACGACGACAGCAGTAGCGTCCAAAGAATTCAAACGTCCGTCGATCGTACGTGCCGCTGGATAAGATTCTCAGCTGGCACGGATAGACTCGATTGGTTGAGAAACGATTACCCGCTGATTGGTCGACACCTCGTAAGAATACTTTACTGCCCTTTTATTATCATCTCTCACTCTGGTTCACCCCAGTACTCATTCTCCAACCTTTCCCCAAACGTTGCTTTCTTTTTTTCTCCGCAAAAAAGAAAAGCGGAAAAAAAAATTATCTTCAATGAGGGGTTGCTCATTTCGGGGATGGACACATTCGAGAGTTTCACGATCGAGGGTTGCATTATAATCGACGACGATTTACTTGAGACGTGATTTCCGTAGTTGAACTAGAAGAGAAATGGGATATACTCCGTTCGGGTATACGGGCTCGTGAATGGACTTGGAATGTGGCCGAGCGATTGAACCCGTCGTTCCAGTATCGACGATTGACAATGATGGACAGCAAAGGAGAGACCCACCCACAGCAATGAGGGTCAATATCGAGAAGCGAGTGATTATCCGTACATGTATTTAGTCGCTGATACGCCATACAGTTTATTTAACCAGTTTTATCAAAGACATTGTACCTGTCATATCTATGTATACTCCAGCTTTTGCTTCACTCAAATTTAATTTTCAGTATTTATTTAAGTTGAAATGCGATATGAAGGTTCCTAGATAAATCTTTATTGAAGTGCAGCTTCAATGCTATTTCATATCATTGGAGCTGACATTTGCGAGTTATAACTTTGGTATTAATCCGATGACTTTGACGAGCGTTTTCATGATCGAAGATGGTCGATTGTCAGTTCAATAAACAGATCGTAAAGCCGAGAAGACAAGGGGTCAACGACATACCGTCTATTGTCATCTGATGCGGTGTCGTGACTATTCCATAGTTACATTCCATTAGGACACCATCTGCCCTTGCGCCACTCGTAAACAAAACGTTCTCGGAAGCATATGGGCGGTGATATCTGTTTCGCAGGACGACGTTCAGTCGACAAACAGTTCGTTCGTGACTTTGAATCTCGTAAAGCACTCGGTCCGACCATATAACGGTCGCGAAAGTTTGCCACACATTACATAACACATGCAGAGAGTCCGTTCGTTCTTCGTTCTGGTCTTTGCGGGACCTCTGACTTCTTAAACGTATGCATGCACGGCTTATTCTTGATGTTACCTATGTGCCCACGATATAAAGGCTGGTGCTTTCGTGGCTGCTCCCGCGGCTGTGAATTTATCGAACCACCCACCTGCGGTCCCGATTCCCTCGGAGGTTGAAACTTCCGTCTGCGCTACACCCACACCCACCACCAACTCACGAGAATCTTATCACGCGTACGATGGATAGGTATATACGGGCTCGTAACATGTTTCTTCCACGAGTGCTAGATATTACGTAATAAATACACCAGAAGTTGTTGGGTGCATCGTTACGATATTTTTGCCGTTTGTTTTACTCGTGATTCAACTCGTTGCGAACTTTAAGAAAATAGTCCTACGACGATCAAGGGTAAACAAGAATTATGCACGTATATCAGTCCAACAAGCGAGTTTTTTTTTTCAAATTCTTTAAAAATTAATTTAGATTTTATCCTGTTTTTTCATCAGTTAATCAATCTTCAACAAATTGTTTTCTTCGTTCTTCTCTTTTATTTGTGGTGATTTTTTCCAAGAATTTGGGGGTATACATCCTGGTGAGAAAGAGGAAATACCACTTTATACCACAATTTGTCAGGCTTATTACAAAAGTTTATCAAAACGAAATTTGATCCAGCAGTCCAGCAGTCTTGTGCTCATGACACAGTTATGGTATTCTACACCGTATTTTCTTTTCTTAGCTTCTTGCAAAAGTTCGTACAAACGTTTCGATAACGTACCTGTGTCTTCTTACTTGTTTGGCTACACTAGCTTCCATTCGCAAAGAAGTAAAACACAGTTGCATGCCGTTAGGATGAGAAGGGCTGAGAAAAAGACGTTTTCGACTTATGGATTCCAGTCGCGTTTCTGTTTCAGGTGCAACTTTTCAGTGTCCTCGTTGTCTTTCCACACTTTCACCCTCTCCAAGACTCTTGTAACATTCAAGTTTTCATCAACATTTCTTCGCATGTACCGATGAAACGAGATAGAGAGCAATTGAGAGAAGAAGAGAAAGAGAGAGAGAGAGGGGAGGGAAGAACTAGAATCGCATTGCTACTTCAGGCAACTCTCTCACGAGTTTTGTAGTATCTGGCTTCGATCCACTTGCTTACGTACTAGAACTTACGTGCTTACGTACCAGAGAACCCGATTACCTTACAAGCTCACACTCTTCAAGAGGTTTAACCCACTTTTGAAGAATGAGTTATCTAAGATCGTGTCACGTTAATGAAGGGATAATTTAATTTCCACGAAGGTATCAAAAGTGAGAGTCCAATTTTTTCTTTTGATTGTTTTAACAGTGTTTTCAATATAAATATATTATAATATATTAAAGGAGCGCAGTGACCGAGTGGTCTCGGGTTTGGGTTCAAATCCCGGCGAATATATTTTTCAAATGATTCTCCATTTTTTTAAAAATGGTGTAAGCGCGGATGGTTGATGGAAGTAAGGTGGTTGATGAACTTGTAAAAAGTTCGAAACGGTTGTGCAAGTAAAACTTCAAATTATTTCTCATTAGAGATATATTGTTTTTTTAACCCAAGAATTGTTTTATACATAAGTCTGTATGTCATTACTCATTACCATTATGGAGAAAAATTAGGGTGTCACGTAGAAATTCCATACATACATAATAATAAGTAATTCTAATGATCTTTAACGGTTCTTTTTACGCTATACTTTAATCGTGCAGTAATAAAAAGATCTATCCTTCAAGATTGTATCCAGCTGCTTATTTTTGGTTTATTCGAGTCATTATTATTATTATTTCTTCTGGCAAAAGAGAGGGAATGAATAAAATGAGCAAGATAGAGTGAGAGAGAGAGAGAGAGTCCTAGCGGCAACACAGTGAAAATCACGAGAGGAGAACCAAGTTTCACATGCCCCACCGACGTTATAATCCCCGGTGGTCGTAACACTCAATCATAAAAGCTCGCGGATACAGAAACAGCGAAAGAGAAAGAGAGGGAAAGAGAGAGAGTGAGAGTGAGAGTGAGAGAGATAGAAAGAGAGTTCGAGGGAGGTAGTTTCTCGTAGCTTGATACTCGTTGCTTTCTCGCAGCCCGTGCGGGTACACCTCTTTCGCCCATCTGGTACCGCCCCATCGGTGAGAAACGCCAACTAATATCGCGATAACCCGCAACCACGGGAACAAGAACCAGCAATTTGCTTTCATCGTATAGCTGTGTGTGCTACTCGGCTAAAATGCTTTTCTTTTCACGTTTGACCCTTTGTTCTTTAGTTCGAAATACGATCTTTGTAATGAATCTAATTTTATTCATATAAATATATATAGTTATCACTTCTGTCACATTCCAGTTTGGATAATGTGTATCATTATCGATTATTAGCGTTTGAATATGGCATACTGTTGAATTTTTTAATTGTACTAGTTTGCGGTTGAATGCTATTCTAAACTAATATTGGGAGTTTGCAGTGGTGAATCGTGCATAATACATATGATTTAAAATGTAATACAATATCTATATATGTTATATACCCGTGTTACATATTGCTGCTGTAAATTTAGGAATGGATGAGATCGCGGCTTTAGTTCGTTTGGTTTTCGGCTGACCGAGCCCGGTAACCGCAACGACGTCACGTTTATCTAGCTCGAGGATTTTGCACAATAACCCGCGGTTATTCGTGCTCCTTCTCTTTCCCTTTCTTCTTCTCTCACTCTCTCTCTCTCTCTCTTTCTCTCTTTCTCTTTTACATATTTGCGATCCTGGATCCTAGATGTAAATGTTGTAGTTTGGTAGTACATGGATATTTAATATCATTTCGACCGAGGATATGAGGAGATTTCGTTGGCTCGCAAGTTTAATTAATGAAATTCATGTGTAATAATAATTAGTTTCGATGCTATATGCACATTTCAATGAACGTAATATTGAAAATAATTCTGACGATTTTGATATTGTAGTTCAGTGAATCTGTTTTTAAAAGAATTATTTTAAAAAATGCTTCCTTTCATCGTACCTATTACCTTAAATAAAAAAATTACTGCCCGACCGTTGCACTTCTTTTGGCTTGAGTTGAATGTCTTATATAGTATCTCGATGTCTATGTATTTTATGCTAACTTTACTCTCCCCAGTTTTTTTAAGCCAAGATCTTTTCCTTCACTTATATTCTAACTTCTGGCCATACAACCCAAATCTTTTTTTATTTATTTCTATTAAATTCCTGTTTTGCAAAGCTCTTTCGTTGTATCATCGTTTTCCATGCTTGAGCCCGAGGCTCTTTTTTTTTCTCTCCATTTTTCCCGTCTCCTCTCATAGTCCAGCACAGTTATACCATTACCTCGGTTTCTCGGTTCACAACTCGTAAGGACGATCCTCTTAAACTCATTAGAATTATGGCTAGTACGCTCCTCTTTTTTTCGCATTTCTCAGCCATATTATACTTTTCCTCCCTCTTTCTCTTCTTCTTTCGCTGCCAGTCTTTCTCCCTGCTTTCCTTGCTTGTTCTCTTCAGGGAAAACAAACTCCGACATAATTCCCTTTGTCGTTTTTTGTTTTGTTCGCTTGATGTTACCTCTACACAATTTTGGCCTGTGATTGCAGTATCAAGCAAAAAAAAAAATGTTTTTCAGAAATCTTACGGATTTTTCCTTGAATTAAAGAATTTCTCGTAAGCTTCTAGAAATTGCCCAATTAATAAGATGAATTCAAAGGCAAATGGAAAACGATGGAATGGAGGGCTGAAACCAATAAGAAATAAAGAATAGAAAGGTGGAAAAATTCCATTGAAAAAAAAAGAAAAAAATGCTATCATGAAAATCGGATATAGCTTCGAACGTATAACGTCCAATTATTATTTGAACTGCACTTAGTAATAAAGAAGATTTTTTTTTTATTATGAATAAATATAATGAAAAGAAGCACGTTTGGGTATAATAAATTGATATATAATTCATTGACTGACGACAAAATTTTAGATGGAACGCCCCATATGTGCAAAGCCCAAAGTAACTCTCGTATTAAGTTAAGATATGAATCTTAAACTATATGTATTTTTTTTTTATTAAATACTGGTTACCTCTGCCCGGAGTACGTAGAGCGAAAATACATGCAACAGGGAAACTTCTCATCAGGGTCTGTGCACCCGAGCTCCCTTGCATATATCGCATAAACTCCCTGACCTACTAGACTCGCTGCCATCGTCAGTAGAGCATCATCAGTGAGAAAAGCTTTTCTCGCCTTCTCTCACAGTTTGCATCTATCTTTGGCTCACCATGTAACCAAAATGGAAGACTGAATTGAAATTGATTGTGTTCCGAATAGAGGTAGCGACGGATTGTGTTTCCTCGTCGTACAGTCAATGCTCACACGTATACACACATTACACACATACGCGTGTGTTATTTTTTGTACTTTATTTTATTTTTTGCAAAAAAGTGTGGAGGTAGCCTGAAATCAAACGCATACAAAGAACCAACGGGTCAACTTTGTCGAAAGGAGAATGTTGGGGTAAAAAGGAGCAGAGAAGACCGGAGGAGTGTGGGTGTGGGTCAAAGTTTCTTCCTCGGACGCGTGCTCTACTCGATATCGATCTTCCGGCACGCGACTATGAAACTTCAGGTACTCAACGCGTGAGAGCAGGTATGGGATAGGAAGCTATATTCATAGATATATAGACCTAATACCGCGTATGAGAGAAGGAGTAACGTGTTGGGAGGAGAGGAAAGGTGGGGCGTGCAGACTGTAGATGCAAATAAGACTGAAAGAAGCAAGATATTATATGTGTTAGGAGAGGCTGTGGGAGGTGGGAGGCTGTTATGAGGATAAAAAAGCAAATGAGAGCACAGGGAAGAGAGAAAGCGAGAGGGAAAATAACGCGGAAACTACGTTTCCACGGTCGATTAGGAACAACGGTGCTGATGACGGTAATATAGTAATAATAATAATTGTACGGTTGGGCAACGTACATTTTACAAAAGGAGGTAGGGAGAACCCGGGGATATGGGTTGTTGCATGGGGGATGTGGAGCCGAACATTTACGTACACGATAGAATTGAGAGAGCGCGCATACATCCTTCGGTCTCTCTCTCTCTCTCTCTTTCTCGCTCTTTATTCCTCGTGTGTTCGTGGTAGGAATCGTACCACGGCTATTATTGCTTTAATTGCGGTTACCCGGCTTGCATTCGGCTTATCCGGTAACCACGCGCGCGCGCGCGCGCGCCTCTGGCATTGTAATTATTTCGTGATTGTGCAGCAGAAGCGCCCCTACCCCGCCCTCCTTCCACCCCTTTGCATTCCAAACGCCCCCATCGTAAGTGTCGCTTGTCCGGTGTCCTCGTGTCCAGCAAGCTTTTCAGAACGAGACAAACAAGCCCCCGCATATACCGATACCGTGTGTTCTCTTGTCGTTATTATCGCTTTCGTTTATGTCACGAAAATTATAATTGCTATATATGTTCATTCGAAAATGGTAAAAAAAAATTTAATAAAGTTATCATGACACATATTGGCTTCTGAGAGAGTAAACGTTGCAGTGAATTCTTTTTTCATGTCGAAGTGACACAAATTGAAGTAACGTTTTTCGTTACCAAGTTGAATAAGCTCCCGTTCCTTGACAATATAACTGAATTGAACCGAAAAGCATTTTCAACATCTCATACAAATACGAATCCATGTTTGTGACTCAAGATTTTTCTTCAGCCGTTCTACCAGTTCTCTTTTCGCGGCTGACTTGCGCTAGTATACCTTCGCACACTTCTATTATGAGGAGTGATTTCGAAATCTTTCCTCTTCAAATTCACTGCGAATAGGTTATTGGTTATCGAGTACATCTTTTTTTTCAGCTTTATGCTTTTTGGAGATCTCACGAGGAAAAAAATAGATAATAGTATCAACGAGAAACGACACGAGAACAGAATAAACAGGTTGTGCTAGATAGAAAATATGAAAAATGACAAATTTTCTAGATTCAACAAAATAATACTGTAATATGAGTGCTATTATATTTGTTGTTACTATTAGATTTATCGATATCATTGAACTGTTCCAATCTTCCTAAAACTGTTTGAGAAGGCATGAAAAAAAATTGTTTTATTTCTTAATGAGAAGCATCGAGAGAAATCGATGAGAGAGAAAATGTGGAAACAAATAAAAATTTAAGTGACTCTCGTAAAACAGTGGACATCGCTACTTCTGTTGTCTACAAAAAGTATATCGTATCACAAGGGAGATGGAAATAAATGATAGGGGTGGGGAGACGGCTGTGAAAATGTCTTGAAAAATCCGGAATGGGACGAGAGAGAGAAAAAGAGACAGAGAGAGAGAGAGACAGAGAGCGATGAGAAACGGGCAATTCCTTTCCAGCGGTAATCACACGAAACGGGAACCGACACGGGACTCCATAAGGAACCGTTTAAGTCTACCGTGGCGATTCTACCGTGCCGAAGTACCAAGCACCTTTCGTGCTACTATTTTAAAGACTTTTACCCAGCTTAAGCTCGCGCCAGTTTCTAGCTCTGTGAGACACTGCGGGTCTTTGTGTGTATTTTCCACACACTTTCCTCGTTCAAAGAATCGCTTTTCTCTCTTTCTGTTTTCCTTTCTCCATCGAGTCAAACTCGCAATATACACCAGGCTCGTGTCCACCCTTTTTTTCGTAGTTGGCCACAGTTTTACCCTCTTTAATTCTTTCTGTCGTGCTCGTTATACGCTTCGCGCACAAATTAACTCGAGATTTTTATAGACGTTGCCATATTTTTTTTTTCCGCTGGGCATACAGAGATCTTTTCTGATACCTTAATTCTTTTTCTTCCTTATGTAATTATAAATAAAAAAAAATCACTTTGGTACAATAATCATTTGTCGTGAAATCATGCAGCAATAAAAAAAGAAAAAGAAATGAAATGAAGAACAATAAAAATCGTATTGTACGAGAAAACGCTGAAGGACAGGCCTGATAAAAGAATCTGAACGGCTCTGCAATAAATTGTCAAAGTGCCAGACGATAGTTCACCTTTAAATGGTATCGCAGAATACTTTGCTCGCGAATCCCTCGCTGCGAAATATCCCAGTAACGGAAAAGTGTTCTCGCACCGAGAGACACATTGAAAAAAAAAAAGCGAGCAACGATATTTTTAGACGACGTAAATTTTTACCGTCTCCTGATAGTTGGCAAAGATTGGCATTGAGAATTGGGAGTTAGAGTAATAAGAGAGAGAAAAAAAGTCAGAAGAACGAAAGGAAACGTGTGTTGCATATCTATAGATGAAGCGAGATAAGAAATAATAAAAAAAAAGCAACGAGCATCACTAAAGTATACAAAGAAAGTGTTCGGAAGCCTTTTTATTGCATCACTCTCGTGTTGTCCTGGAGCTTTTTTTACTGCTGCTATACACTGTTACTGGTATACATTCTCATAAAAAGAAACGCTGATATCAGCGTCATCGTATATTTCGTTTTCTCTCTCTCTCTCTCTCTCTCTCTCTCCCTCTCTCTTTCTCTTTTTTAACGTCTTCGCACTCGCTATTTTGGTATCGGCAGTCGATTCTATATTACGTCGTGGGACCAGTGCGTCTATGTTCCTAGGCGATAAATTTCAGGGCTCGTCATTATTCGACTCGATTTTGTGCATGCTTCACGCTCGCTAGGCTTCATCGCTGGCCTCCGTCGACAACTCGACGAGGCGCGTACCGATGTCGTAAAATTCGTGCTCACGTTGGTCTTTGCTCCTCACGACAAACACTCGCTATTGATGATAAAGCCCGACCCCAACCTGCTCTCATAGCGCACACACACACACACACACATATACACACGCGAATTACGAGGGAGCGCTCTTGTCTTTCGGCCGGTACTCTAGAGTATCGTGAAAACGACCGGTGCACCGTTCTCTCGATGCATCGCGATATTCGCGTATATCCGAATGAGATATCCAATGAGATGAGAATGCCATTCGAGCGAATATATTACCTCGGTGATTCCCCGTGGACGTATAACAGCTGGAGTCATGTTATCGGTGGGTCGGTAAAACGAGATTGCGGGAGTGAATGTCGATGATCCACGACGATTGTCATGCGGAGGAATCTATCTGCAGCATGTATAGGAACCGAGGTCAAGCGCGAAACAAACGCGGAAATATAAAATACAGAAGCAAAGCAAGTTCTCATCTTCAATCAGACGCAAATAGTAATTTGAAACTCTTATAGTTGAGCACCGACAAAGCCTAAGGTTCTTTTCGAAATAATTCAAGTATTTCGAGAAAACTTTATTCATGAAAGAATATACTATAATGCTATTACTATACTCTCCCTTCATTATTTAGTCTCAATATGTGTGCATTTATTTGTGTATATGTATATGTCGCGTGCAGCGTCTGGCGGTTTATTCTTACGATCATTCGTCCGTGTCTATGGGACAAGTACCAGTGTTCCCTCGCCTCGGTGGGTTTCAAAAAGATCTACCGACGATCCCAACGAGATTTCGGATATCCCAGTTTACTAAGAGCACCGTGCCACGATGTCTGAGACTCGTGTGCGATTGGCGCAGAATTTTCCACAAAGCTCAGCTTAGGAAATTGCTTCTTGAGATCTCGAGGAGACCTATGGGACTATGGCCCGAGTCCTGCTTCTTCTTCTTCTCCTTCTTTTTCTATATATATATATATATACACCCCTTGCTTTTTCTTTCTTTGCTTCTCTTCGGTAACGATAGTGCACTTCGTTTTGCCGTTCCCCAAATTTAAAGTAATATCCAGTCGACATTTTTTTAACAAAGACACAATAAAATCGCCTGAGGCTCTGTGAAACTTTTGTGTTTTGAAAGACACTTGAGGACTGTGCATAAAACTTGACTTCAAATTTTCACAACATTTTATTACATCATTTTATTGTTTTATTTTATTAATTTATTTTGAATTGAATCAATTATAGTTGATAACATTTTTCAAGATTTTTTTTCTTCAAATATATCAGAGTGTTCCAGAAAACAATCAGCATATTTGTGATCAAGAGAAATTAAATGTTATTTAATAACAGAAAAAAAATTCTTCAATAGTATTTTTATAGTATTTCTATCCTTTTGCAAAATCCCATGTGAATCGAAATAGGAATTAAGCCTCCATCTTTCTCTCTTAGTAAAAATGGGAGGATGTAAAATGCCAGAGGTACATTAATCTTCTAGTTCATAATTTTAACAAGATACTTAATGTTCACCATTTTTGTCTGGACACACACACGATCGTTACACAGAAACATTTTTTGTCCACCTATAGTAAGTTTATACAAACAAATGTCTGTCTACCTTGTTTAACTTCTATTTTCCTCTCATCCGTTCCTATTGCGCTGATGACGGGGCTGCTCGTTGTCTCGCTCGAATTCATTTCACGCGTTATAATCTTTAATTAAGCCGAGTTTTCCGTGAGCGCATAATGCGGGGTCGTTAGACGGCGAGAATGCCGACGGAGTGTAGTTTTCGGATCCCTAGCGCGGAGTCTCGGTTGGTGGGAACCGAATCACACGGACGTAGCCTCCACGGCACTCCGGGGGCAACCACGGAGCCTGGGAGCCCCGTGCTGCGACTGCGGTATATGTGTGGGTGCGTATGTGTATGTGCGCGCTACAAAGCTTCCAGAAGCTCGTCGTTTTGTTGAGACGATTAAATGAGAGAGAGAGAGAGAGAGAGAGAGCGAAGAGAAGCGGCGTTGGCTCGCCTCGTTAAAAATTACGAGGCAAGAAATATATATTCAGCCGTTACTCCTGCACCCTACGTGCATCCCCCGTGCGTTGTATATTGTACAATTCTTCGCGTCTATGTCCGCATTATAACTTTTACCCGTTGCCTCTTCGGGCCCAAAAGCAACGGCATTTTCTCTCGTTTACGCTCCAACTCTTGCTCTCCATTTCTGAGTGAACGAGCTTGCGTTCTTTCGCCAGTCTTCACATGGTACAGTGAGCTCGAGTATATGCAAAAGTACAGTGCATACTTGCTGCGATCATTGAGAAACGAGATCGTGAAAGAGAGAATTCTGGTAGGCCCTGCACACGACAGCTTACAGAGTACCTTCTCCCGTTACGTTTGCTGCCACGCTCCTTCACCTGGTACCTTATATATATAT
>JABMBV010060615.1:0-13526 GCA_018906735.1 Mesochorus sp. PSUC_FEM 10030011
TCAAAAAAATGATATATATATATATTTGTGTATATGAACGAAATGACAAACACTCGTCATTCAGTTTCGACACTTACCTTACATCATATGAATATACTCGTATGTATATAAATAGATATTATGAATTTTCAGCTCTCATTATCATAGCTCTCGTAAACTCGTGTAAATTGTTGAAAATAAAAGAAAAAAAAAACAAACAAACATAGCAATACTGGAAATGAATCTCAATACCTACCAACATATTGATCGTTGCGCGCGATCAATGAAAATATCTTACGTTTTATAAACATTATCACAGTAAACAAGCCCATTGATTAATTAACCCACTGTTACTGTTTAATAATTATTCTATTTGAGCAGTTTCTTGTTAATCGTTAAAAAAAGAAACAAAAATTAGTCTATAAGATTACAAAATGTCAAGTTCAGTAACAATTATTTCACTGTCTCTTCTGTCGGGCTGATTTTTTCATGAGCAGAGAAAATATACGTATGGACAGATAAAACAAAAAGAGTAACAGTGGGTTAAATTAATTATTTTTCCTCTACAATACCAACTATTCATCACAGCGACATATGTCTCGAAACAAGTACACGTTGTACAAGAATTTCGATTAATTTGACTAGAGTAAATAATGCTTTTTTTCTCGTATATATATAAAAGGCTTATCGCTAGATAGTCTCGACTATTGAAAATATACAAATCATACATTAAAAACGATAAAAAAAAAAGATTAATATCCTTTCGTTGCGCAAAACCAAGATAAGATGGAAAATTAAATTTCGAGATGAAATTCAAGGCTCAATTGACGGTTCGATACCTATTTTTGTTTCATCTTCTTTTCGATGTAAATGAATATTTCTTTTTGTAATGGAAAAATCGTCATTCACACGTTCGCGTTTCGATAAAGCTCTTGCATTTACACTGTACGGAATACAAGAGCCTGCTCGATAATAATTTATAAATAATATCGGCAAAATTTATCATAATATAAATATATAAGCGCGCAAAGTTTGTCTTTTCGCAAATTCAATTGATCAACAAAAAACGAAGAGAAAATAATAACAATAATAATAATAATAATAACAATAACAATAATATGTCGAGCCTGACGTTTGGCGTCGACAAGTTGAGACAGTCTGATGCTGCATCGGTTCTCATTTTTTTTTTTTCTTCAAGTTTCGCGCTATTAATTTTATGGCCAGATTCTGGATGAGCATCGAGAACGCGACAATATAAATATATATATGTATGAAAAAGTTGAAAAAAAAAAATTATCACCGCAAGTTCCGCTCGTCTTATAATCTATTACAGTGAATACAGACACACTTGAAAAAATATCTTTCTTTCTTTCTTTCTCTCTATATATAATATTACAGCATGTACGATATGTATAAAACTTACCCTGTACGTCCGTACGTATTTATCCAGGACTAGCCAAACATGAATCTTATATGTTGTAAGATTCATCGAGTGTTTTTCTCTTTTCTCTTCTTTTTTTTTTTTTTTAAATATAAAACGCATTAATTTCAGATATCGATTGCAACATGATAATTTTGAAGAGATTTTGCCTTGACACAAAAAAATGTCAATATATAGTTTTTTGCCTTATTACGCAGCGGACGGATTTAACGAATTTGTATATTTGATCGAGTATCGTTTGTCCATTTCTCGTCTTGAGATTGATCTTTTTTTTTTATGATTTTTTTTTTAAATCGAGATATACAGACGAGCGAATTACCGTTCAGTCGTCTCGGAGAAATTTGTTTTTTTTTTCTTTGTCGCTTGTGATATCAATTAGAAATATAATTGAGTCTTAATCAATACAATTGTGACTAGGAACGTGATTGGATAATTTGCTCGTCTCGTGTAATATTAATTTTATATGAAAAAAAAAAAAATTAACAACTAGACTAGATGAGACGAGCGTGCATGATTGGCTCACATCTTAAAAATAATTTTCGCAACAGTTCCAACCCCGCCAGGGTTTGCCTCTCCTCTAGTCTATACCTCGTCTTTTTTTCTCTTCTTATCTTCTCTTTCTTTTCTTTAAATATACAACAATGCATGCAGTGAACAAGGCTTATAAATACTTTTTGGATTATAAAGTAAGGATTCGGGATAATATTGGTATACTACGGGATACAACTACAGTTGGCACGGTACTTTGTGAGAATTAAATGTCACAACATTGGTAGAAAATTTTTCAACGATAATTTGATAAAATTTATAAAAAAATTGTTTAAAAAATTAAACGCAATTTTGCGTTTTTTAGATACCAATGAGACACACAATTCTCACATAGTCGATATAGAAAAGAAGACGAGAAGAAGGAAAAAAAAACCTACGGAGCTAGCTCGGTGCAATTTGTGTACGATGGATGCGTGCATTTGGTTCAATATTTTGGTCAATGAGAAAATTCAATGAATTACATAATCGTAGTTGAACAATATCCTCGAGTCTTCTCGTGTATCAATTTTGAGTATTCGGTACTTTTGTCTCGCTAATTTCAGTGATATCAAAAAAATCGATTGAAGATCATTGTGATATGACAATCTGAACCGAACTAGAACTGAAATGGTTCATTTTCTTAACTCTCTCATTAACGTCCTTGATCGAAAAATTCTTTGCAATTAAAAAAAGTATATATATATATATATCGACGTTGAAATATCGTCTAACGACGAGTCGAAATTTAATAAAAGAGGCTTGAAAAATCAGAATAAAAAAAAAAAGAAATTAAATACTTGGCAACGAAATCGTAGGGTTCAATTATCGTTTTAGCATTTCTATGTATATACACAATTAATGACCCACGATCGCACAAGTATTTACAACTATTCATACATCAAAATCATTACAAAATTCACGCATATGCGTTCTTCTTATTCATTTCTCTCTCTTTTTCTCGTTTGAAATTTGCTTTTTCTTTTCATTTGAAATAAAATTTATAAATATTTCTCTTTCTCTCTCTCTCTCTTTTTTTTGACGTATATGAAAAATAAATTAACAATTTTTAGGATATTGTGTGTACAGATGAATAAAGTAAAGACATGTTCATCATGTATATTTTGAAAGCGAATATTTTTTTTTTTATATGGATTATATCAAGATACAATCTTGCTCTCGACGTGCAGCTAGAAGACGGTTGAAATTCGCAAAGGTGACTTGGGCTTCTCCCGAGTGTGATTCCCTCCAGTTGTCCACAGTTGATTCAAATTCCGTTGTTTCTTTTTTCCCCTCAATCCCGATTCATTATTGCTCGACATGTTGACATTGTTCTTCTCCTTCTTCACTAATTATTCTGATATTTCATACACATGTACACGACTTTTAAAGCGCACACACACACACACACGCACACAGTCAATAATCGTCATGTTCGGTTACTATGCTGTATCTTCTTCTCTTCGTCTAGATCCAAGTCAACTTTCTCTCAACTACAGAGCTGATACATTGTTAATTACGGTTATTATATGTATATGGTATGTGAAGAGAAGAAAAAAAAATCCTAGGATGGCTCGATATAAAGTTTACAACAATTCGCCGTGGATGAGGCAATTTTTCGTTGCTATCCGGTATGCAATGTTTTTTTAAGAAAAAAAAAACACACACACACACACATACACACAAAAAGGGGAATTTCGATAAAAGTTGATTCGTTGAGCCAACACACTTTTGGGTTTTTTTTTCCGTTTAAATCTTTGGATAGTACGGAAAAAAATACAGTCGACCACAACGGTAGTTACCTTTTTTTTTAACTTTCCATTAAAAAAAAAATATATTTAAAAAAAGATGAGGGAAGAAAAAAAAAGACTGATGCTCACTTGTCGGGTGCAATCTCGTCATTGTCGAGTCAAGTTGCCACGTCGGTTTTCTTGCTTCTGTTTTATTGACTCTTCTCACTCGCATTCTCTTCTTCTTCTTCTTATTCTTCTTCAATTCTTCATTTCCTCAGTGTCTGGAACGATGCGATGAGTCTGCTCTCTCGTCGCGTCGATCACGTTCACGTTCACGCTCAGGTTCTCTCTCGCGCTCGGCCGGTCTTCTGCTCGTTTCACGTTCTCGATCTCTTTCTCGTTCACGCTCTCTGTAGCGATCGTCATAATACCTACACAATACACACATCGTCTTACCGCAAAAGGTCACTCGACGACGCCACGTCGCTCATTGTCCGAAGGACCATACTTTTACAATTTTTACAAAAAATTTTGAATATTTTTCTTGGATCGTTATAATTACATGAATATTCTTGTCGTTTAGGGCACAAGAGTAATTGGGCTCAGTATAATTAACAAAAGAAGGAAGAAGAAGAAAAAAATAATGTGGAGTTACCTAGATGGCTTGGCGGACGAGACCGGTGCCGCTTCGGGCGGTTCTTCCTTAACTCTCGGCCTCGCTGACTGACGTGTCGTACTAAGTGAAAAATTTACATCTCGTTATGATTTTTTAACGTTGCACCGGACATTTATTAGCCCTCAATTTGCTTTTAGAGACTTTTTAGAGACTGCAATGCGGTCCGATACAACTTGAACGTTTTTTTTTTTTTTTTTACATCAAGATTAACGCAAACTTTTAATAATTAATCATAGAGTCGTAAGTGATTTACAATACACACGTAAATATCCTCTGTTGCAGCAGCATCTTACAAATTTCTTTTTCTTTTTTTTTTCTCTTTCGAGTTTTCAAATTAATACATTCTTGGTCGTTGTCCTCAAAATATATTATCGCATCGAGGTACTCCAACGCAATTATAAAATCGTTCTCATCTTTTTTTTTTGTATCTCTAGTACCTCATTTTCAGAAGAAAAAATAAATAATTCTTGTTTTATACTAGATACATTTTTGTTTTTTTTTTTTTAATTCCACACATGTGTTACGGTATTTGTGACGACAAGATCAAGTTTTACGAATGTTGTGCCACTTAATGAATTGATCACAATTTACTGATTAACCCTTTCACGGCATATATTTTTTCGATAATCGAATTTTCATAAAAATTGGTATTCAAGGGTTTTTGGAGTCGTTAATTACGAATCTGAACTCAGGTTTTAAAAATTCGAAATGGTGGATTTAATATGGCTGCTATAATATTTAAATATTCAGTAGAATTCAGTAATATTTTAATTTTATAGCGGCCATCTTGCATCCGCCCTTGTAATTTCAAAATTTGAATTTAGACTCATAAACAGCGACTCTTAAAATCATTATATACTAGGTTTTAACAGAATCCAATAATATTTAAATATTATGGCCGCCATATGTGATCCACTATTTTGAATTTTCAAAATTTGGGTTCAGGTGCGAAATCATCGACTCCAAAAAAACCCCCATGTGCCAATTTTCATAAGAATATACCTCAAAGTTATTGCAATAATGATCTTAAAAAAAAGTCATTTTTTAGACTTCGTTTACTATTATCACCAAATTCTTATAAATTATTATAATAAAATCTTTTTCAATGAATTTCGATTTTTAAAATTCCATGACCATATTATAACAAAAAAATGGATTAAATCGAATGAAAATTATTTTTAAGGACGTTGTATGCCGACGGTCAAATGTTGCATACAACGTTCTTAAATCGCAAAAAAAAAACGGTTAAGAAATATGTGGTCCCACAGAGGAACGCTATGCTGCAAAGGGTTAATCGAAATTTTATCTGCACCAAGTGACACAATCACAGCTTGTAACTTTGCTACTCATTCGAGTCTTTTTGAAAAAAGAAATATACATATAAAAAAAATGACATTTATTCATTGCTCGCTGCGTCATAGGCTTTCGAAGCCTATAATACAACGAGCGAAAAACACACTTTTTTTTCGCATTATACTCGCACGAATTGTCATCGAGTTGAAATTTTGTTATTGATTACGTTCACGAATTGAACATTTTCGCATATTTATGCATAATCATGTGAACTGCTTACCTCTCTTCGCGGCTTCGTTCCCTGTACTCCCTGTCACGCTCGCGTTCGCGTTCTCGTTCCCGACTGCGTGATCTTTCTCTCGGATACGGCTCACTGTAGTAACGCTCACGTTCACGATCACGATCCCTTTCACGATCGCGTTCCCTGTCCCTTTCACGCTCCCGATCCCTGCTACGCTCTCGGTATTCACGGTCGCGACTCCTCGAACGTTCTCGGCGACGTCTGTGGCTTCGTTCTCTGTCGCGCGAGCGGGAACGTTCTTAAAGATAGAAAAAAAAAGGAATAAATCGACAAAGTTTTTTCAATTCCCAGGTAGAAACTAAAGGGCAATATTGCGTGTACATAAATTTTATATGAACCGGAAATTCATGTCATTTTTGCACATTGAATGTCGTGTGAAAAAACGACATTACTTTCAGATTTTTTCTAAATGTATTAAAATTCAATTTTAGACTTTATAATCTATATCATATTTAAAAATAAACTTTTAATGAGTACTAGAAAAATTCAGGAGCAAAAATAATCAATAGTTTATATTTTAGAATAGTTTTTGATGCTGGGGTCAAATTGTAATAATTTTCTCAATAATAATAATTTAATAATTATTTTCATGAAATAAAGTGATACAATAAATAAATAATAAATTTTTTAATATGTGGTGAATTTGATTAAAATTTTGCAGGATAATGTTTAAAAGGATGTAGAATACAATATTAATTTCTCAATAATATGACATCATTTTTAGAAACCATACGGAACCTTCTTAAAAAAAGATTAGGTATTAAATAATTGAAACGAAGTAGCAGAGAGTATATTCCAGGATTAGGGAGTGCGAGACTTATTTTCAAACATGTGATGAAAAAGATGTTTAAAAAGATGTTTAAAAGTAGGAAGTTCGCGGTGAAGAGTTTCAAGAATTCGAAAAAAAGAGAGAGAAAAAAAAAAGAAAGAATCTTCAGTAATCAGTAAGATCGTTTCGCAACGAATAAAGCGAATAGTACCAACCTCGTCGTGCTGAGCCATAGCTTTTGGTTTCAACACCTCGTAGTGTATCCTGAAGCGAGCTTATGAGAATTTTGCATCGATCGTCAGCCGCGACCTTGGATTGTTTGATGAGGGATATCGCGGTAACGAGTGTTTCTATGGCACTCGCGTATTCACCAGCCGCAGCATCGGAGACAGCACGAGCTATAGCCGATGACGAGACGGTACGATTACGACCCATAATCTCTTCAAACTCTTGTTCCGTGAGAGGCGGCGGTCCTTCGGGACGATGCTCGGGTCCCGGAGCGCCGTAGGGTGGCTGCTGTTGGTTGCCAGACGAAAGAATGAGGATCAGACGAGAAAAACAACAGCGGAGGAATTGAGATTTGACATATGGGAGGAGAAAGCATTGAGAGACTCGGTTTTTTATTTTTATCATGTAGTTCGCTATAGTCATTTAAGAACTTGCAGCCTCAGAGAGATTTTAAATTCTGCCACCAGATGTCATATCGTTTTATGTCAAATCTCAATATCAGGATAGAAATCGGATAAAAAACCTGTGCCGATGGTGGCCCGTAGCCGTGGGGTGGGGCGTGAGGTGGTCCATGAGGCTGCCCGTGCGGAGGACCGTGAGGTGGACCATGGGGAGGCCCGTGTGGCGGACCGTGCGGAGGTCCGGGTGGACCCGGGGGACCGCCCGGATGCTGACCGGGATGTTGGTGCGGCGGACCTTGCGGGAAGAAGGCCGGATTTACGTGCGGAGCCGGACCTCCAGGGGGCCCTTGCGGTGGACCCTGAGGCGGTCCTCCATGACCCGGTGGCGGACCGCCGGGACCTGCCAACATCCCTGGAGAGATTAATATTATTTTACCCCCTTTCCTTTTCCTCTGCGTTATCAAACAAGTTACCTTGAACCGTTGAAAATAATACAACGAGACAAAATAAACAAAGCTCGACACTGTTGCAGAGCAAAATAAAAATAGAGACTACAATTTTATAATTATATATCAAGGATCGTGCAATTCAAGCTTTTCCAATTTCATATTCAAGTCGAGAGTTTGTGCATATTTATCCACTTCTTTTTCATCGAACAAAAAAAAAAGAAAAAAAAAATAATTTTCTCACCACCCATGGAACCTGGGGGAGGTCCTCTCTGCGGGGGACCCTGCCCCGGTCCTTGAGGACCTTGCATATGCTGATGTTGAGGGAAGGGCGGTCCCTGAGGCCCATGATGCATTCCTACATGACACATAAAAATATTATTATTATTATCGTTGTTGTTATTTTGAATATTTGTCAATTGATGAAAAAAATCGAAGAGACCTGGCGGTCGATTCCAGTCGGGACGAGGCGGAGCTCCTCTTGGGTCACCTGGTGGCCCTCCCGGATGTCCGGGCGGCCCACGAGGAGGTCCTTGTCCCGGTGGTCCTGGTGGTCCACCGTGGAACTGCTGTTGTATTGCGAAACTCAAATTATTGCCCAAAGTATAATAATGTATCACACTATAATTGCATTTCTTATAATATATTAACCCTTTCAGTCATACATTTTTCATCTGCACCGATTTTCATGAAAATTAATATTCGGTGATTTTCGGGGTCGTTGATTATGAATCCGGGTATTAGATTTTCAAAATTAAAAATGGCCAATCCAATATGGTGTACGTGAAATTCTAAATACTTAATTAATTCTTCAAAAACTTTGTTATTCCCGATAAAATAGGATTTTATATCGATTGAAATTTTTATTGTTACATTTGCCCAGTTGGATCGACAATATTGGATCCGTCATTTTCAATTTTCAAAATCTCAAAAAAATTCTAGATCCGTATTTTTAGAGGCATTGGCTCAATATTAGAGGTCCGAGGTGATTTTTTATAGGGACCGTAGCGGTCCCACTGCGACTGAAAGGATTAATGAATAAATTAACGGGCCAAAGTAGGATAATATATAAAACAATAAAGTAATAAAAATAGCAAGAATCAACAGACATGTCGTTGGTGAGCGAGAGAAACTTTGCGCAAGCATGCTCCAAGGGTTGCGCGCAGGAGGCCCGAAACGGTCCAAGCCGAAAAACGAGGCAATCGAGAAAAAAATGTGACGACGCTCTTGGCGATCTGGCACTGATCCAACGCGTCTTGGATAAAAAAATTCAATGACATTCTTACCATTCGATCACGTACCATGCCGGGTGGCCTGTGCTGCCCTGGGCCCGGTCCCCCGGGTGGTCCCTGCTGGGGTGGACCACCTGGTCCGTTAGGTCCTCTCGGAGGTCCGGGTGGCCCGTTCGGTCGCGGATTGTTCCAGTGACTCTGCTGGTAGCCCGGCGGGGGTGGCCCTTGGTTCGGATGCCCTGGAATCGAATGATGCGGCACAGGTCCACCCATCGGCGGTCCATGCATACGAGGCGGTTGTCCACCGGGTCCACCAGGTCCCTGCGGTCCCATACCAGGCGGTGGCATTCTCTGCGGTCGCGGACCCTGAGGAGGACCCATCATCATTCTAGGACCGTGATTTTGTTGCGAATGTTGCATATGCTGATTAACATTTATGTGTATTCCACGTTCGTGGGATGAGGGCGGTTGATGCTGATGCGGATTGTGAGGACGCTGACTCTGGCTCTGCTGAGGGGCTGGCGCCGGTCGGGTCTTGCACTGCGATTCGAACTGTTGACGATAAAATATATATATATTTTTTTAATAAATGGAAAATTGATACTCGTCGATCTTAGCTGCGTTTAAAAAAACTCAATGTTTTAATTCAATGTGAATTACCTGATTCAAAGCTTGTTTGGTGGGAAACGTCACGACGGGATTGAGCCCATGGAGTTCCTTTTTAGGCAGTCGCTCCATGCACATTCTCATACTTTGCTCCGAGCCCAACGATACCACACAAAAACCCTTGGACTGGCCGTTGGCGCGATTCTCAAAGAATTTTACTTCGACAAAGTCGGATACTCCAATGCTCTGTACAGCGTCTGTGATGTCTTGGTCGCTTGTCCACTGTTGGAAAATTACATTATTTCTCTCACTTTCTTTCTTACTCATTATAGTTTAGCGCGTAGATTCAAATCTAGTTTAAGGATGTATACTACGAAAATCAAAATTTTAAGAAAAGTGAGAAAATTTGGTGATAACGTTTATTAAGTGAGAAAAAAGCCAATTATCGATACTATTCTAGTGGGGGAAATCGATAATTTAGATAGGAAATCTGCCGTTGAAAAGATCGAATAGAAAGAAAGAAAGAAAAAAAATTGAGGGTGCTAAGCAATACTCAGAAAGAAACTTTTATACGAAAATATCCACGGGCTTACAGTGATTGAATATCATACTATCAATTCTTGAAAATTTCTCCATGATCGAATTATAATCATAATAGTATAAGAAAAGTACACGTAAAATCATCAGATTTATTTTTTCTTAAAGAATTTATTGAAAATTTATATAAATGTTCTCGAACATCATATTATATCATGTGAAAAATTTATGGAGGGTCTAACAACTAGTTAATTTTTAATTAGAATACCGACTAGATACAAAATATATTTAATTTTGAAAATGACAACTTTTAAAATGGACTCTCATAGGTGATTCTGGAAAATTGCGATATTTAATAATAAATATCTAGAATTACCTTAAGGAGGTACCATCGCGATAATGAAAAATGACAGAATTTGTTTAAATTCTGAGAATATGCATTTTATATAAAAGAATTTGTGTAAACTTATATAAAGTTGTTTCAAATTGACTAAAGAACAATATATTCTAAATTCAAAATCATCCAAGATAATATTTATTTGTTATATATTAAACACAAAATTTCTATAGTTTTTTTTAAAAACTAAATAAAGTTTCTTCAGTGTTACATAAAAACGTATGCAAAGTTTTAAGAGGTTTCACCATCTGCAGATCGAAATATCTAATGATAATAAATTGGAATTTATAACACACGCACTTATGAGAAACTACTAAAAATTGTGATTTTTATAAATGAATATTTCGATTTCTGCGTTGTAAAATCTTTAAAAATTTTGCAAGCCGTTTGATATCACTGTTTTCTTTGTGTGGTGTAAATTAAAAAAAATTCTATCGATAACAAATTTCGCATACAACGTTCTTAAAGTAGAATTCTAATGCCCGAAGTTTATACCTAAATAAATGAAAACGCTATGCTTATACACGTGAATTTCAATGCTCGATTATTCGAGAAATGAAAGAAAAGTCTGAAAAAATTTATATCGTCGCATATAACACTAAAAAATATATTTTCACCCTAGTTTCATTGCATTCTTATGTTTTTTCAAATTTTTCAACGAGTTTCAGCATGGCAATATTGTATCGTTCGTATCATACATCCTCTAACGATATTGCGAAAGAAATTAGAGAAACTCGTACCCAAGTCAGATTGCCGATATATAGCTGGTGGCGCCTGCCGATTTGATTGGGTTGAATGTTATTGCCCAGTTGATGATACGGAGCGTTGCCGTTGGTTTCCTCGTTGTTGGAAGCCGCATCGCCGTCCACCGATCCGCCGTTGCCTCCGGATGCGCCTCCGTTGCCTCCTGACGGTGCCGCTATCACATCGTCGTAGAGATCAACTCCATCGCCTGCGAATTCATCCTGGAACAGCGGCCGCAAGTGCGTCGAATCATTTTAGTGTTAATTACTATCGATAATTCATCAAAATCGAATAAGATGACGATGCGCAATGCCTATAATTCACAAGCGGAAAGGAATTTGACGCGACAACGCGAATACACGGAGCTTTTCCCCGCGCGTACCTCCAACTCGTCCATCAGCACTCGAGCTCGATAATCGAAAAAAAAATCATTGCCAATACCTCGGATGACAAATTTAACGAATAAATGATGTTTTAATGAAAATCTCGACCGATAATTGCATGCTCGAAATCCGCGGTATTCGTACTGGCCTTTACGCACACACACGCACACACACACAAACACACGCGCGCGCGCGCGCGCACACATACACACGCTTACACACGCCAACGTCCGATCGTTACACGAATTATCGACTCCGCACCACCCATGACGCCGACAAGTTGAACCAACGTGCACAACAAATATCTCGAAAAATCGGCCATTTACGGGACAATAACGACGATCAAATTCAACAATCGACGCAGCGCTACTTCTTTTTTCTCATTGTTGAATATAATTTTATTTTTTTTACAATCGTATTTACCTGCGCGAAATCTTGCTCGAGATCATCGGCGTACAAATCAATGTCACCGTCCGCCATTTTACGCACACCGACGCTCACTGGCATGGAGACTGCGGGGTCCAGTGGGGTCAGCGCCCACCGCGTATAATTTCCAGTAGTTCCGACACTTGCCGCAAAGCGCTCACCCGCGGCGCGTCTTTCGCTGATATGAATATCCCTCGAGTGCCGCAGTTGCAGCGGGAACAAAATGTTTAGGGCATATCAACCAATTAATCGATAAATAAATTACGATATTTATTGAAAAAACGTTTCCGGTCATCAAAGTAAAAATCGATCGGAAATTTAAAGAATAAACGCAAAATTTGTGATACCAATGAGTAGACATAATAACCAATGAACTGAGTTTTTATATTTTCATATTATAAAATAATCGTATATTAATAAGGATGATTCGTATATTTGTATACACAAATCGCTAATTACCTTAAAAATTGTCTTGTATATCAATTTCCATTTTTTTAATGATTTTTTGCAAGTTTAGTGTTCGACGTATTTCAATAATTCTCTTAATTTTTTTTCGATTGTTCCTACTTTTGTTCATTCATTGGTCTCTGTTCATTTATTATATTTGTTTATTCTTGTAATCTAATTATTGCAAAGTGAGGTCAAGAAACCTCTGGTAGAATTTTTTTTTTGAATTTTTAGCATTTTCTCTCTTAATATGCGGAAATCGTATCCTTACTTTGTGTACTACTTAACCGTGAACATTTCAAATTTTCCCGCCACAAAGACTACAGTGTTATCTCCGTATTTTCAAGCGTTCGTGAACGCGAGGGAAAAATTGGACGTGGCAGCAGTCAAACGTGCTCGTTATTCCATAACATGACGATTTGACTTCCTTATACATGTCATTATACATGTACTATATATAAATTGACGTGCCATAACCTCCAAAGTCCAACGTTAAGATTCAGCGATAAGATAAAAATAATAAAGAAAGATTTCGGTTTCCGGCATTCAAAGTGGTGTCGTCGCTCACGTATTCGCGTGTTTCAATTATCTGTATCTGTTATTAAGGATAAACATTTTTTTTCCTTCTTAATTAATTATGCCGGGTAGCTCCGACGAAGAACTCGACGGCGTTGACGACAGAATCAGTCATTGGGTTCCTTACAAAGATCGCGAAGAATGGGAAGACGTTGTTCCCATAGCGCAGGACGATGGACCGCACCCCATAGTCGCGATTGCTTATTCAGACAAGTGTAAGCGCGATTATATCTATTTATTATGATTAATTGTTTAATTTGTTTTATCCATTTTTTTTCCGATCTCATTTTCTCCGATATAGTCATTTTCGAATTAATTATACTTTCATTTTCTCAAACTCGCCATTTTCCAGTTAATTTATTAATTAATTAATTTCTTATACTTAT
>JABMBV010060726.1:0-13523 GCA_018906735.1 Mesochorus sp. PSUC_FEM 10030011
AATAATATTAATAATAATGTAAAAGATACATGATGACTTGGTGATATACAAAAAATTAGAATAATAAAAATTACGATGTGTAACATGAGCTTTCATGGAGGGAGCTTTGCGTTGCCACCGCAGCGCCGCGCTGGTGTTATTTCGCTCTTGTGAACGCCGCGTGCTATAGAAAGAAATAAATTCGAATGCGCCTTGAGCTTTAGATTAATCAAGTCTCTATCGATTAAAAGTCATCGCTATCATATTAAACATACCATATCATGTGTTCCCCGCATATTCTTTTATATTTTGAAAAATAAGTTAATTTAATTTCAGCATTTCTATTTTAGAATACGTATCCAAGCGGTCGTCGATCCGAGAATTGATTGAAGCCAATGCTACTTTTAACTTCAGTGAACATTCAAGCCACGCACTGACCACGCATTTTCCATGGTCGAAAGTTTTAGAAATATTCGTCCTCCTTATTATTTAATGGTTCTCGTTTTTATACCAGAACAAACGTAAAAAATTTCAAGCAATTTTAAGGTGAAATCGTGAATCAATACAATGAACAAAAATATTGATACAATAACTAGATAAAAAAAACGAATTTCTACTCGTGATCTTATTATGCCTTATTATACCTTAATAATACTCCCCCCATAACATTTCTCACTTGGGGCACTCGGGAAACTTAGAAAAAACTCCCACTTTGAGTCATTAGAAATATACGCAAAGACGGGATGATTTCAGCACGAATAGTATATTTGGATACATGGGAAGGGGAAGGTTCTCCACCAATTGCGAAGAGGCGAGGAAACTTAGGGCAGCAAAAGTTACAGGGGCAGCTTTGTATATAGTAGATGTAGATTTTTACCAAAAAATGTTCACGTGGTGTGGTAAAAGCTGCAACATAAATGACCTAAATCTCAAATCTTGTGGCATAAATCACAAGAATACAACATTTGACGCAAGAGTTTTTGATTCATCGTCATCGAGCGTTCACGAGCAGATCTTGTCATTTTACCACTCAGCCTCAAAAAGGCCGTGAGCTCTGGCATGATTTTTTTTTCAACGGCTTGACATTACAGCCTCTACATTATTTCCTCTTTCCCCTTGTCCACCCTCGACTCTCGTGTAGCTGCATCGCTGCCTACAAGGGCATTTTCACTGCATCCGACAACCGTGTAATTCGCGTTTCTCGCGGTAACTCGACCTCGCGAAAGAACATCGCGTACCACGAGCCTCTTCGACGTGACGGGAGTTTTCCCTTTTTATTCTCGTTTTGCACCCATTTTTGTGTGAGCTAGAGCGAGACGAAGTAGAAACAAATTCTCCTTGTTCATTCAATTCACCTCAAGGCATAAA
The DNA here is from genome assembly GCA_018906735.1 of Mesochorus sp. PSUC_FEM 10030011. Taxonomy (NCBI): domain Eukaryota; kingdom Metazoa; phylum Arthropoda; class Insecta; order Hymenoptera; family Ichneumonidae; genus Mesochorus; species Mesochorus sp. PSUC_FEM 10030011. The sequence continues at coordinate 1,348 of JABMBV010060726.1, forward strand.
TTTCATATACAAGAATTTTTCCAAGTTTCCCATAGTTTTCTTGTTCATGTTCCTCGAGGTTGGATCTTCAATAAAGTTTAGAGAGCTCTTTTATTTTGCACTTCAAGTCTGTAACTTACTTTGAGAAATTTTTTTCACAGTACAGTCCCGTTTGTTCAACACAGTTGTTCCGCTATAATCTGATTATTTTTTTTTGCTATCACTATATCGTAATCCGCTACTGCATTGGAACGAGACAAACACATTTTATTTACCTCCATTCTTATTTTCCTGGATTTGGTTCACGAAGTTTTTTTTTTATACTAACCGCCCTAGGAGTCACAGGTGAGAAGTGGTCTTCGAATTTTTTTCTCCGTTAAAAGTTGTATCTACGATAAACGCTCACGTAATATAAACAACCAAAATGTGTGGTGTAAAAATAATGTATGACAAAAAAGTTTTCACATTGTACGGAATAATGCCGTGTGTTACGAATAAATTATAATGCAAAAAACATTTATGAAATTTTCTCTATATAGTGTGTAAAATATTGTTATGGAAAAAAGTTATTTGTCAACACAGGATTCCTATATAGTTGTCATATGTTTTGTAGTTACAAACATTAAAAAAATAACAGTCAAGAGGTCACTCACATTCGAGCAGACACAAGAGAAAAAAAATGTGGTGAAAACCATTTTTCTATTAAATCTGCCGTACATTCAATTTCATGTTTGATAGCGAGACATTTTTCGGTTGACCAGCGTTCAACGATTACCGTCGTCGGCGCATTCGTATATTTGTGATGTTTTTTTTTACCCTCTCTTTCTCTGTCACTTTGCGCTGGCTTGCTAGAAAACGGAAATGGTTCGTGGATGTGGGCAGAGGGCAAAGGCAGTCAGAGGGTATCTGGTAGCGAAATATGAGGCAGTAAAATTAATCTAGCGAAAAGCTAGAGCCGCCAACGTGAGTGGGATCGCGGCGAGATGTCTGCGTATAATAATAGTGTACTACTACGTTTCACTCTGTAGCATACATATAGAAGAGAGGAGGGGAGGGGGTTTCCACATTTTCCCGTATTCTTGGACTTGGACGACGGGGCAAAAGGCCACTTTGGCCGGAAGCACCAGGCACCTGCTACCGCGCGATTCTACCTTGCGTTGAATTCCATTTCGTTAGTCCTTTTAACCCTTTCCCGGTTAGAAATGCTCCGAGCTATCACGGAGAAGTTTCGCGAAAGTCCCTTTCCCTTTTATCGAAATTATTATACGAATGAGTTTAAATAATGTCGCAATTGAATTAGCGTAGAAACTTCAATTAATTTATATTAGTTATATTTTTGTTTTCTAATCATACATAACGCATTTTTTTTCTTTCCAAAACATGATATTTTTATCACGGAATTTCTTTTCCACGAATAATAATATAAAAATAATTTTTTTAGCATTTCATCAGCGAATTTCGTCACAGCCGCGGGCGTATAAATTGGTGCACGGTTGAGCATCAATTTGTGAGTGTCGGGACGTGTGTCGCCCTGTACGCGCAATTAAGAATTCCAACATGTAGCAAAAACGAGACTCTGGGATAATCCAGCGTGTGCTACAACACCCACAGTAAAAGTGATGGAGAGAGAGGGGAGAGAGAGAGAGAAAGCGCAACGAGTCACACCTGCCGTTGCGTTTCCACCGAATCTTTCACGTTTTCTCGTAGTTAAACCTCAACGATTGAGAAGAGGCGGGGGAGGCGGTCGAAAAATCGTATACCCGCCTTTCCGTATTTATAGGAGCGACCGAGGTTTTTCCGTTACCACAAGATTTTGCAAGCTATATATACGCATACATTACCGCGTGTTTTAGATACATCCGGTGCTCGAAATGGCGGATACGCTATAGGGGCGAACATTTTCACACAGTTATGTGGCAAAGCTCGTAGGTGAACACGCGCCTTGCGCGGTACAACTTGCTCAACATTTTTTTACGTAAGATTGACCGATCGTGTGCATGTGTGCTGGCATTGAAACGCTTCCAGTTTGAGCCAGTTATAGCAATCCAGAAACAAAATTCCTCTCCCTCCCTCACCTTTCACCTCCTCCTATTTAATCACACATACAGAGATACTTGAACCTCTTATGACAGTGATTCATCACTCGTCTCCATTTTTGTTTAAATTATTTGCAGGATAGGAAACAAAACATATAAAACGGATTTTTTTAATTCATGAAATTTAAAATTCAAGAGTTTTTTTTTCATACAACACCATATTGTGGGTTTATATACGAACATTGATTTTTTTTTTAATTTATAATTTCATGTAGTTCAAAAAATAAAAGTTATTTGTAATAATAATTCAGAGTTTTACTTGCACAAGAATTTTCAGACTTTTTACAAGCACATCCACCATCCTCTGTTTATACCATTTTTCCTTCACTCAATAATCTCTTGTTTATGGCATTTCATTTTTAAGGTGGTGTTCAGTCATCAGGATTGCAGAGAAAAAAACATTTTTAAAAAATGCAGCTTTGTAAGTGCAGCGGCCTATTCCTTAGGTAGTTGTTCTTAAGTAGTTTGGTTTTTTTTCTTTAACTTCGTATGCCATTCGTTTTTTTTTAAATAGTTGCATCACTGAATTTGCTTCGTAAGAATTTTGATAGTAATATGTTATCCGTAATATTTACAAAAACAAATGATATTGAAGAAAAAAAAACTGAGAGAGGGAAAATTGTGTTGTCGATCGAAAGAATAACACTAAAAAGGAAATATGCATAAACCAGGGACAGTTTGAATTATGACACGTTTTGTACTTGAATCTCGTCAGCAAGGAAATACGAAGTAGACATACAGTCCAAGTTCTCATAGTTCAATGAAGAGGAAGAAAAAATTGAATGGAAACTAATTGAATAAATGAATAAAGTAAAAAAAAAGCTTCAATATGGTTATTCATTTCAATAACTGTTCGACAGAAGGTCGACATTTTGAGAATTATTGAAATTACTCTGTAGGTACTAGCTATTAATAATAATTATAAAACCGTTCCCTTTATCAGTGGAACAATAATTTATGTATATTTTCAAGTTAATTATTTTTTTTTACAAAATAATTAAATTCAGTAATGAGGATTTGAACTGTATGGACTATGGAGAAAGCCCGAATCTCGTCGATCTTGCACGTACATTGAACCGCAAAACTTGTCGTTACTCCTTATTCCACTCTTGTAACCAATGGCACGTTTTCTTCGCTCGATCTCTCTTCCATTTTTCTCTCCAAAGATGACATATGTATACGATACATGTGTAAGCTATATATACTATATCGTATATCTATCTCCTCTCCTCCATACCTATTGTGCCTTTTTCTCGCGCATTTTTACCAATTGACAAAAAAAAACGTCGACTCGAGGTTCACGTCGTCGGCACTCGTTTTCTGCTCCTGACGTCTCGTGCATGCCCGATTAATTCCCCGAGAGGTCGTAATCGCTAAGTTAAAGAAAAGAAAAACTAAGAACAATGAGACGATGCGAGGAGAAAACGGAAAAATCGAGGGGGCGCGATGGGATGAAAAAAAAAATATATATATATATATCGGGGATTAACAAAAAATATAAAATATGTCGCTGCAGAGCAAGATCCTGTGGGAAAGAAACGTTTGAGATATAATCTTCGAGTTTCTGTTTGTTACAGGATTTTCTACACCTATTTCGTTTTGGATTTTCATAGCAAGTCATTTAATGCATTTTTTTTTGTTTTTGACAAATTTTATTATTCAATCATTTTAATGTTCACTTCATACTATTGTAATTCAGATGCAGATGTACAAGATTATTCCAATATGCTGTTGTTGTAAGAAAAAAAATATTTCCTTGGTCCTTTTAACATTAACTTATACATTTTTTGACAGATGATAAAAACATTTGGTTTTTCAATAACGAAAATTATAAAGCAACAATATAAAATAACAAGAACTCTTGAAGGGGAAAATCAGTATTTTTAGTCGGATATACATTGAAATTCGAAACCTCTAAAGGAGCAATTTGAAATCCGATTGATCGTTGTAAAGTGCGCGTATGATAAACATGATTTAATTCAATTAACAAGAATAACGGAGAGAGGTAGAGAATTAATGAATGAACATGATTTATTTATGTCGCGATGAATAGATTATGAAATAAATGATGAAAACATTACCGATTTAATATAACTAAACTTAAAATTTAAGCTTACATAAAGAAATATAAAAATATAAAATTAAAAATAATAAAAACAATAATAAGCGAGTATAGAGAGTATACTAAAAGCATAAATTAATTAAAAAATTAGCAGAAGACTTGAGACTTAAATTATACCTAATGTATAGATGTTACGAGAACGCTTGGATTTGCAATTGTAGATGAAAGTCGTGAACGACTTTTTTTTTAAAGAGAAAGAGAGAAATGCATTATTCGCATCTTATATCATAATATAATATTGTAACTCATCTGATGATTTGGACCAAGTGAAGGGGCATTCGAAAGTTAAAATCTAGTTATCGTTGTCACATTGTCGATGAAAACCGATGATGAGAGTTGCCTCGATTATTGCGTGCTTCGAAACGCGCAAGCTCATGCCTATAAACACAGTCCCCTCTCTCTCTCTCTCTCTTTCTCTCTCGTCGGCTCGTCGCTTTATTGAATTATTCAGCGGCTCGCGAAATGCACATACATATACACACCGACACACGCACACGCATATACACTTAGGTTGTTAACGTCCATAGGCGATTTAAATTGAATTAGAATTAATATATAGGACCAATTATTTCCTCGTTCGATGGCAGTTACGTTAAACTGGCAAAAATATGTGATAATTGAAAAAAAGCTCTTTGTAACTGGTGGACACAGGGAGTCGAGGTCAGTTAAAACGCCAGTTTGCGCTCGGAATATCACGCTTCACGGTTCTCCAGTGTGTTCGAGGAGAGAACAAAATTGTTTGGTATATTTTGCGGTATACCACACGCTGATAAAGTATAATCGATAGTTGCCAGTACATAAAAAAAGTTCAACGTGCAATAAAAACCAAAAAAAAAAAAATAATCAAATGAATAAAATATTGGCTGAGCGTGTCGATTATTGGAGAAAAAAAAAACAATGGAGATTGGTTATATGAAAAGCCTACAGGCACGTAAAATATAGCTCTTGTTTTATTAACGAAAAACATTTCTGGATAAATATTTTCGTAAAACCATTTCAAATTGTAATAATGAAAAAAAAAAGAAACAATATGAAAATATCCAATTTCAAAATTAAAATGCTTAAAATGCTTTTTAATTCTGTTTCCCACAATGTTTTTCCTTTTTTAAACTTTCAGTTATAAAATAAGTAGACTCTTGGGAAAGGAGTTGAAAAAATATTGATTCATTTCTATATGTTATTAAACTTAAGTTTAAATTAAATGTAGATTAAACTTTATTCGTAACGCGAACTTTCAGGGACCATTCTGCTGCCCAACTCGCTGTCCGTTCTCTCAACAACATTCATCTCATTGTGCAAGTTCTCAAAACGAAATGGCTACACACGCCTGACCATCAGGAGCAAACCCCATTTTCGAGTGTTTCACGTGCGCGCACGCGCCAATCTTCGTTGTATACATTGGACACCTATAGGACCCCGAGTTATCTCTGCGGCTGACTATACCCTCGTTCGGTACGTAGCTAATCCATAATCACCAAGCCGTATATACTGGACCAGTCAAGGGGACAGAGACACAGACCACCAGCCATAGTATGTCCAGCAGCACGAAATTGATATCCCCCAGATTGGCCGACGCCAGTATACACCCAAGCGTCATCAAACTGATCCGCAACTGCTTCGAATACCCTCGGACCAATTTAATATGACATATATTAATATCCCGTCACACTCTCTGAATCGCGCGCGAAATAGCGTCGTGTAGCCAAATAGATCCATTTGCTGAAGATGAAACATGAGTACCGTTTGATCGAAACGATATGTGAAACAATTTTTATTATTTTACAAATTAACATGTTTTTTTTTCGTCTAATTAAACATATTTGAAATGATTTATAGAAAAAGTTTACGGCAGGCCTATTAGCGACAAAAAAATGTTCGAAGTAGCTTTTAACATCAACGACAAAAAAAGCTTCCGCATGGAAATAAGTGTGACGATAAAAAGTTATGAACATGAAAAATATGATGGAGAACTGTGTCACAGGGTTGCCCGAGGTAAAATTTTGCACAACTTTAGAGTGAGCTGAGTTATGAACTGAGAAATGCTTCGCAAGTTGAGAGGGCCATACGCCAACTTTGAAGTGAAACGCACAAAACCACCTCTTTTTAGTCTTCAACCGAGGACCAAAAGCGCATGGCACCTGTTTTAATATTTTAAACAAAATGTTACCAAAAAATTTTTGTGAATACACGTTTTTAAAGAATTTTCGTAATAAAAATGCACATAATTTTTTATTGAAGCCCAGTCTCATAAAGATTCGTATTATTTTTATGGATACTTCTATTTTGTCTGGCTTTCGACAATAAGAGGTATTTTCGTTGGAACAATTATAGGCCTGCAATTAATCAGTCGGCAACGGTTATAGCTGGTTAACCAGAAACGGAATGAGAAGAACAAAAGAGATCGATGAATGTAAAAGGGAGAGAGAGAAAGAGAGACAAAGAGAGAGAGAGAGAGTGAGAAGGATAAACGATATTCAAGGGAGATAAGACGAGCAAAGAACCTCTTGCTGCTACGATTGCTATGTCGGTATATCGCACACAGACCAGTCAGAGCGTCCGGAGTTCTGGATTATTGTATGTGTTTGGGTTAAGACAGAGCTCTTGTAGTTTCTGACTGCGGCAATAGGCTTAACGGAACAGACTTGGAATAGCCGTCCAGCGTGAGCCGCAGTTTCATTACCGCACAAAGAGGCGCAACTTGGCGAATCTAAAATGTTAATCAATGATAGTTATGCCCTTTCTATTTCTATAACAGTTGGTCTGTATAAGCACACGAATTCTCTCGAAGACACTTGACACGATCTCTATCCTCTGTACTCTCTATCTCATTCCTCTCTTCCTTTTTGTGCAAAACCCGCAGAAGCAAAATAGAAGTTTAGAGTTGGTCCAAGAGCTTGGTAACGTTCTAATTTTATTGGTAGCACTCGAAACACCACTAATACTGAAATTGAAAGTACACGATATATATATACACATAATTACGAACTGGATAGAGATACACACACACGCATACACACATACACACACAGAGAGGTTAAGGGAAGGATGAATATAAGGGGTCCTTCGACTGATCCTTCAAAGATTTCACTATAGCGAGCACATTGGATAAACGAGAGATGCTTGATGAAGTTTCAAGAGAATTTTAAGACCTCCAGAAGTGGGAACAAGTTATTTAATTAGTTATTGCAATAAAAAAAAAATTCACCACGACAAAAAACTTACTTGATGATGGTAAAAAAATTAGAATCCATGAAAAATAAGCCGTTAGAAAAATAGTAAGGAAAACTCTTTTTCCTTGAAATAAAATACACATTATTCCTAGAAAATTTAATATCATAAGAAACAAACAAATGAAACTGCCTTAATATAGAAAAGTCCGAAAATGTTTATCTGAATAAATTCACGTAATAGAAGCGTACGTAGAAAATCGAGTACGTGGTTAAAGAAAACAAAAAGTCATTTAAGTCTCATTGAAATATTCACGAACGAAATAATCCGAGCGTAAATCGTTTTACTCGATACGTCTATACTATTGTTCTATTTCACTATACAATAATTACGGGTCGTAAATTCAAATTAAGTATATAACGAAGCAAACGGATGGGGAATCGGAGAAAACTAAGAACTATTTTGTGTCAAAGGAGACAGATCGCAATAACGTTATATCCGCATAATTGTTTGAAGAAGACTTATATGAGAATGTAGGAAAAAGCTGGTAGAAGTGTGTTCAAGGAGATAAGTGGGAATGATTTGAATGAAATATAGTACGGTAGCAAAAACCGAAAAAGGGGAACTCCCAGTACACTAATGGTATCTCTCGGACATGATCAAATGCTATCGGTAATCCTGAATATATGCACTATCAAATGTATCCGAATATCGACTTTCGATTCATTATTTAAAAATTGGATTTATGACATAGTAATGTATTTTCTTGTTTAGTGTCATTTTTTCATAAGTTCGATGCGTGTGAGAAAAAGGCTTGAATTTATATGGTGCAACAATAAAACGAAGAAATAAAGTATGCGGTTGTAGATGTGTATAAAAATGTATGAGGTTCTCGCTGTTTTAAGTCGGGAAGAAAAACGGATACGTTGGGAGACAAGCATGAGAGTAAGGCGACACAAGCGGAAGAAGCTACTCATGGTCCTGAGAAGGATGTATCGAGATACGAGCCAAAAAGAAGGGGTTAAAATAACAGGAACGACGAGAAAGAAAGCGATGAGGGGGATAGCAAAAAAAAACGAGACAGAACAAGAGCTGTTGGGAACATTGCCAGTGAGAAAAATCGTAAACTCTCGGGCGACGAAGAGGTGCAATATATACACATATAGAGCCATATACCACTTTGTAACCTGAATCCAGTGCCAGATTACAGGTATAAGGATAGGTGCGAGAACATTACTTGAGCTTTCCTGATTTTTTTTAGCATCCATGTATGTTATCTGACATTAGCAAACTTGGAAAGTTTAATGCGACTATGTCACGCTATAATCTAATGAAGGGTTGTTTGCGAGGTTTACGAAAAAAAGAAATTATGCAGATAAAGGAAATAGCACAAATCGATATCCAAATTTTTTTCATTTCAATGTCAATAGCTTTAGGAAATATATGGCAATATTTTAGATTCGGTCGATAATTGATTTAATTCTAGTTCGATAATAATTGTATATTCAATTGTTAACAATTTGTTACAATTGCTACAAAAAAAATAAATATTATCTTAATTTTACTAAGAGCATTAACCCATTAAGTCTCAGACAGACATTTTTTCGACTCATTTTTCAACGACTGTTTTTTCTATGATATCGGTTCCAGAAAAAATCGGGAATAATTAGACTCGACGCAAAATTTTATTGGCTTTCAGAATCCATGCTCAAAATTTTCGAAAAATAAAATCCAAAAAAGTTATGTGCAATTATTAAAAAAAACGCATTTTTTCGTTCTTAATTTCTTTTTAATCGTATGGAAATTCGATAGTGACCCTCCCGGGGGGAGGGAGTCGAAATAACGCGTCTATAACCCTAACCTTCAAAATGCACCTCTAAAAAGTTTGAAAATTAAGATGGCTGCGTCCAATATGGCGGTTCAGAACCGAAAATTATTATTCATTTCCCAATTACCCGAACACAACTATGTGGTCCAATGGGATTTGCATAATAAACTTTGAATTATTCACTGATTACGAATCCGTTATTAGATTTGCCAAATATAAAATCGCCGATCCAAAATGCCGGACAAAACAGGCAACATAAAATAAAATTTAATCGTCACATGTGCCTTCAAATCGGCGAGATTATCGGTCGCAATTTTAAAGAGTGTTAGGCGTGAAACGCAAAACGTTTTATTACATTGGTATCATTAACCGTTTGACACTACTATGTATTTAGGGTCATAATTATGTAGGCAAGAATGAATGTAATATAAATATTATATGCATTTAAAAGTTAGAGTCACTGTAAAGTCACATAATGAGCCAGGATATATTATTCTCGCGATTCTTTTCTACTTGGAGCTCTTTGTATCGTTTCTTAAATTGACATTTTCATGTTTTCTGTACAACAAACCAGCACTTTTTCTCTCTCATTCTTCAACACTCATCTCAGTCATTCTTACCCTCATCTTTTGTACTTTTCGTCTCATTTAGTTATTCACCCTTTATTGTTCGTCTATTTTTTGCCATTGAATTTATGACGCACTATGCATTTTCTTTTTTCATACATGTATTCAATCATTCCGAGAAAAAAGTCCATCCACTCAGCACAAAATATGTCTCACGCCTAGTATATCTACTCACACTTCAAACAAACATACATACTCACAAATTCATTGAACCTACATGTAGTATTGATATTCAAATCAGCTGTTCTATGAACTAAATTCTTTTCACATACGTTGCATCATTAAATGTCAGCAAGATATAACTGACGCGCAAAGTTTAGTTCATGATTTGGTCCCAACCGCATGAAGTTCCTCTCGTGACAACTTCAGAGTACATCAATGTCATTATTATCGATCCTTAGAGCGAAGTAATGAGGAACCGTTGTGTCGAAAATTTGAAATTCCGTTTCCGGGACATTGGACACCCAACAGCGTTAGATGTAAGAGAGTTTACGTGGAACATTGTCTATATGTATTTTATACTGACAGCGACAAGTACAAAAAGCATCAGCAAGTGGTGGGCGGCAAACTTTGTCCCGTCCAGGACTTATCAAGGAGCGGAAGCCCCCAAGTTCGAAACTATGCTAAGACGAGGTTCGTCGTCACGTTTCACCGGTAGCACTTTCTCTATGTATGTTTCTCTCTCGCTCTATAGCGTATCTATTTTCTTTACTGGATATCTATATAGAAGCTCTAGACCTCGGAAGAAAACCCCAAGACCGACACCTCCCCCCATTCTATCTTGAAAGCTCGCATGACGTATTCCACAAGTTCCTGTAACTTTTCGCGATCTTTCCACCCTCGCATGGAAAACGACACGAAGACAAATTTCAGAGTGAATTCTGCGCCCACGACCGTTCCATATTATTGTCGTGACTGCACTTTGAAAAATACTAGTTCACTAGTCATTCATTAAGACACTTTTTTTCTCAGTTAAACAATTTTTTTTTTTAATTTTCTTAGTGAATTCTTTTGAGAAATTGAATTGGCTATTATCGTGACATTAACTTTTAATATACTGACTGTAGTTGTCATTTTTACATAAGATTTCACAAGATATGGATGAAGAAAGAGCAAAAAGAACTGAAATTCATCTATCACAACACACGAAAAAGTCATAGCTGTAAAAATGCAATTGAAACTGTGCAGGCGAAATAGTAAAGACGCGGTGAATATATATACGGATATATATCAGGTGATATGAGGTGCGTGACACATCGTTCATCATAGGCAACGTATGCGTGTGCTCGCGTAAAAATTTCACCGTAAAAACTGTTCGACGTCATTCCCGGTTCTCCTCGGCATCGATAAACTTTGCACCCCCTTCACAGAATTTACGTACTCGTTTATAAAAGTTTTTCTTTCTTTTCTCTTTTCTTTTACGGCAACGAGACAGAGGTTTTACGAGCGTCAGCTATCTTAGACTGGAAACCACGTGATAAAGAAAAAATTGGTACGTATTGTGACGTGACATTTTTGTGCCCCGTCACATGTGCGAGCGCCAATTGCGCCGTGAGTATATCGCTGCACCACGACAGGCTTGCGCTCAGAGTCATTCGTCGTGGGTCGCACTATGGCTGTCTGTTATTTTATAGAGGATCTTCTGTCCCTACTTAGCTGTCTTTTATTTTATTTGAGACCTTCTGTTTTTTTTTTTTGGGCTGCCATAATAGTTTATTTTCGCGTATTTTATTACTGTTTTCCGGCTGCCAAATGGCTAATCCTATTGGAAATATTAATATTTTATTTTGTTAAGATTTATTCTATCATTATTTATTTTGATATTTTATCTTTGGATTAAGAGTTATTAATTGTGAATTTTATAAATTTTAATTTCGGGCGAAAGTCCATTTTGTGTAGTATTCGTCTTGTTTGGTATGGAACGCCCCATAAATTTCTCCACTTCCATAGGCTATCTCATTCATAATTGGCAGTCAAAGTCCTTTCGGAACTCGTTATCGTATTAACAGCTGTCTTTTTCTACATCTTAGGGACTCTCTTTGTGGCTTGATCAACCGCAGAGGGTAAAGTTTTATTTAGGTTTTATTTTTAGGAGGTGCTTGGCCCAAAAGGCACTCGAGCAACGAACATCAGGCTCGAGACCACCTGGGTGTCACAGAAAGAAAAGGTTGGAAAAACGACCAGGAAAGGGTCAACCCTTTCCTATTTGAGCGACCAACAAGAGCCCAGGACTGTTGGAGCTCGATCATCGCGGTCCGGATGCCGCCCGGCACTCTCATAGAGGAATTCGGCTGTCGAGTACGGTTTGTAACGCTGGCCGTGGGTCGTTGTTGATTCGGATCCATCTCATTTATAAT
>JABMBV010060837.1:0-13523 GCA_018906735.1 Mesochorus sp. PSUC_FEM 10030011
AAAAATAACTAGCACCCACCCGCTTTGCCACGGTCGCATTATAAAGCATTGTTTAACCAATTCTAAGACTTTTATGTTCTATAAAATTTTTCTCTTAACCCTTTGCGGAGCAGTGGTACGTATGCGTCCCACCTTTTTTGTCTCAGTTTTTGCACTTTTCTAATATATTTTTGTACTTTTTTTAGGACTACTAGGATAAAGTATAGATATTGTTTATTTACCATTAGCTATAAACAACCAAAGTATAAATACTCGGATTTTTCAGCATAAATTCGTTTGTGACTGTACCAAAAGTCCTAGAACTTCAACAAATGTTTCACTTATATGTATACCTTATTCGTTATTTTTTTTTAAATTAGTTATTTTTTTTAATCACTTTAATATACATTGTGACGTGACATTTTGTGCCCTGTCACACGTGCGGACGTCCATCGTGCCGTGAGTATGCAGTCACTGCACCATGACATGCCTACTCTCCGGTCGTTCGTCGCGGAATACCCTTTCGCTATCTGTTTCGTGATATGGGACCTTCCGTCTCGTTTGGCTATCAGAAATTTTAGTTGGAAATCGTCTATGTCTATGGCGATCGTTTGTTAAAGTAAAATATGGGAAATTTTGGCTATCATTTGGAAAATATTTCGAGTTTTATCATTTAATTATTTTATATAAAATTTATGTAGAATCTTGGTTGCTCTAGTTGTTGGCTTTCGGCTGTCAATTTGGGATAGAACAACCCATAGTTGTAGCTGCCTATATGGGAGCTCTCGTGGCTGTCGTTCTGGCTATCGTTTTGGCTATCAGTTGGGAGAAAGGTTTATGAATTGTATATGCCATCGGTTGTCGAATTTATTACCTTGGGGACCTCTCCGTGGATTGATCACCCACGGAGTGTGAGTTTTGGTTAGCTTTAATTAATTTAGGTGAGTGTCTGGTCATCGGGCAAGCCGAGCCCGTCCATCGGGACTCGGTAGCCCTTGGGCGTCGAGATGAGGAAGGCCGGAGAAACGACCAGGAAAGGGTCAACAACCCTTTCTCCCTTCTCGACATATGGTGGCCCAAGACGACTGCGGGACGAGGTCCAAGGTCCGGGAGATCCCCGGACCTTGGAAGGAAGGAGTACGGGAGTCAGCAGTGGCCAGGTGAGGTGACCATGGCGTCGACGGTTCTATGGGGCGAAAGAGCTGAGTGTGGGCCTACACTCCCCCTTGGGCTGCCCCTGGACCCCTTGCTCCACCTGACGACCGGCTCCAGGAAACAGGACTTCGCCCCAGTCTGGTGTAATTGTGGCCAGATACTCACCCCGGCATAAGAACGACAACCTTTAAATTTCGCGCACGCGCGCAGCACGAACGGAAAATAGAAATTCACGAGGTTTCCGACCCTGCGAGCCATCACGTGAGGAGTGGGGATAGCGGACCGAACGGGAGCGAGAGCCCACGAGTCTGCAGTGGAGGAGAAGCAGAGTGTGGAGAGGTGTGTTTCAGCGGCGATCGACGAACCAGCATCGACCAGCGACCAGCGACCGGCGATCAGATTTTTGTTTTTTTTTAAAGTAATTTGTAAAAGTTTAGTTTTTGCGGCTATCGTCTCTTTTGTTAATTGTATTGAAGTTCGCGCTTTTTGGAGGAAAATAGGGTAAAGTACCCTTTTGTATCTTTTCTTGCCACATGGGAGGGGGCCTGATTGCGTTACTGTTCTTTTCTTTTTTTTGGTTATTGTGAGGCATATTCTGTGGCCGTGGTGCCGATTTTGAAGTTTATTTTGTGGCCGTGGTGCCGACTTTATCGTTACGTTTTCTTTTGGGTAAATTATAGCCGCGCAATCGGGGTCCCTTTCAGGCCATCGCCATTCAGGTATTAGTAATTTTATGTAGCACGTATCGTTGAGTTAGAATCATAAGTCAAAGTTTCCCTTTATTATTTGAGGATATTAAGTTCAGATTTGGTTAAGAATTTGTATTTTCTTGCGGTAAGTGTAAGTTCCCGTAATCGTCGTATCGCGTAATTCGAGAGTAGAAAGAGTAAGGCTATCTTGTATCGCGTCTAAGATTTTGGCTATCGAAATATGAAATTCGCAGAATATATCGTGTGGTTGTCTGGCTATCATAATTTTCCTTTTGCTATCATAATTTTCTTTTGGCTATCATGAATTTCGTATCGAATTTAAGGCTGTCTTCATTAATTAAATTTAGATTATGATAAAATAAAATAAATCGCATGTATCCCATGAAATATAATTCTCGTCAAGAGTTCTTTCGTTTTCTTTGTCGCTCAGCGAGCGCTCGGCTTTGTCATGCGAGCCCATGCGTTTGTTTTCGTACTTTCTCTCTCATTCTTATAACGCGTAGTGGCTCGAGCTGCTTGAGCGAAGGTCGGGTTTTGTTTACGTTAGGGCACGGATTAAAGCCGATATTGTATCGAATTACGTGGAAATGTTTGCCTATAGTAATTTTGATTTTAATTTTATTTCTATCGTACAGAATTTGAGGTATAATATTTTAAGAATTTAAGTGTGCGTGCGTGGATAGTGGATGATGATTCTATATGTGAGGTTTAAGAATAATTATTGAGTTTGTGTTACGATTTTGTTTCTTTTGGGTTACCGTTTGGAAATTTATTATCGTCGAAACAGATCGTGTTTTTTGGCTATCTTAATATTATTTCGGATTTTATTACGTTTTGCTGCTGTTGTACATTTAATATGGAATATTTTGGGTAATTTTTATGGTTATCCTAAGGTTTATTTTGCGTAATTTTGGCTATCGATTTTAAAGAATTTTGTTTCAGTATTTGCGGTTAATACTCGTCTCTCGGTCCCACGACCCGGTTTAATTTATTTTGTTTTATATAGAGTCTCGATTATTTGGATATTTTGTGACTGACGTAAGACTCCGAAGGAGCATATTTTGGGCGAATAAATTAATTATGTTTCGTTTCGGCTATTTTAAAGTTTGAGTTTTATTTTGGTGAACCTCGACCCATTCATTGCCCTCGTTGCCCAATACTCTGAGTGTCGTGATGTATGGAATAACGTATTTTTATTTGGATTAAATGTTTTCGCGTTGGACTTGAGGGTAATTCCGTTGCACGAGCTTGGGCCTCACCCAGCTCGGGGCTCATCACTGCGATTTTCGTAGTCGATTTCCGTCCGGGGTTGAAATTCACCCTGGACGCGGCCTCTCTCTTAACTCTCGACTTTTGGACACGCCTCCTACCATTCCTCGGGGACATGGCTGCAGCTTAGCTAGCGCGCCAACATCGGACGGCAATGCGTCCCCCTGGCTTCCGGTATGGGGATCAATCAAAGCCGGATCGCGAGATCCGGTGGTGCATTCGTTCGCGAGTGCACCTGGCGCCCGACCCCGTGCCGGTAAGTCAGGGAATTATGCTATAAGAGTGAGGTTAGGGTTCTGGCTGTCTATTTGTCGAGATTAATCGTTTAAAATTATTTAGGTAAATTTTGAGAATATTTTAGGCTGTCATAAATTATCGTAATTTTTGTTTAAATATTAATTTTGTTAATCCCCGTCCGGTGGCCTATGTGGCGGTGAAAAATCGCGTCACAACATATATCTCTGAACATTCGAAATCTGCTTCAATGATTAGTTACTCGATAACTAGATAGAAAAAAAATCTAAAATAATGTGTATTTTTACATTTGATGTTGAAAAATATCATCACAAAATTTTATCATTTTCTTTAAGATTCCGATTTCTGTAGCATACATCCTTAAATTTTATTTTTATCCACGAAATTTGCATTACATACCTTTTGCAACATTTTAATAAATTGTTGCCTGATGCCAGTGACCATTTCAGAAATATTCTTTTTCGTATTCTCATTGGAATATTGTCTCACGTACATGGCTCTCACACTAATCGGAAGATATTTGAAAACCATATCATAACACTCTTCCGATTTCATGTTTCTCTCGGTGTCCAACCAAGCATGTTGCCTCTCGAGTATCTCGTCGTTTAAATAATTGACAGAAGCCGCTATCATTCTCCACATAATGTAATTCGCCTGAACTTTTTTTGATGTTTCGGCCAATAGTATCTCCAGTTTGGGAAAATAACTCGGTACAGCTACAAATACATATTCATATTCCTCAATGGTAACTGATGATGGCAATATTTTTTTGAAATATTCTTGCCAAGGTATGCTCGGATAATTTTTTGACATTACTTCGATAGTCATTCCATAGTACAGATGCCATTCGTTAAAACCACTTTTATTATACGGCAAAGATATCTGTTCGATAGTGACCACGAGTTAAATAATATAAAACACATACATCTTACAGCTTTCGAATTTATGAACTTATATTTATATATTAATTTAAGGTAGTTCCATCGTAATATAAAAAATCAAAAAACTGTTTTACAGTTTTTCTCACATATAAAATGGTTTGCGGACCCAAATTAATCAAGAAAAGTTGTTACAAATTGGCTAAAGAATAACATACTTCATACTCAATGTCGTTCAAGCTCATATGTAATTGCTGTATAATTACAAAAATTGAAAAAAAAAAAATTTTCTCAAGGTTTTTTCGAAAAAGTAAAGAAAGCTTCTCCGATGTTGCATAAAAATGAATTCGAAGCTTTAGAAAGTTTCACTACGTAGAAGCCAAAATATTTATTTATTGGAAATTCAACTTTTAACAGGCGTTCTTATGAGAAACTACCGAAAATTGTGATTTTCACCAATAAACATCTCAATTACCGAATATTGAAACTTTTCAAAATTTGTTACACACTATCTTTTCGCCTGTGGCTTTGCCCACATAGGCTGTGCAATTTTTTCCATTTTAATTTAATTTCTATATTGTTACATATTAAATTATAGACAAACCTAAATAATACTATTGACATTTTTTCAATGTATTTTTTTGTATATTTTCCTCTCGGTACGCACAACTCATGAAAATTTGATATTGTTTGAACTGATTTCAACTTTGACTCCCTCTTTTACACCTTTCAGAGTTTAATTTAGAGAAATCTCTTCTAAAGTTCCCGCTGAGTATAACAACCCATCAAAATTTATCCCGATCGGATAAATGGTTTAAGAGTTTATTAGAGACCCACGTACATATATATAAACATTCATTTTTATACGTATAGATGTTCATATGTTAAGAAAATCATAAAACGATAGAACTACTTTGAATCATTAGATTATATTATTTACAATAAACGATAACTCAAATCATTGCATAAACAGATGAGTTGAAAGTCATGACACTCACTTGGGCTAATTCCATTTCAAAAGCCAATGTTTCCCCGAGCTCCTCTACGGCACGAGTTTCGTTAGCACCAAGCATGACAGCAATATCTACCATGTAATTGTAATAGTCTTGAACCTTTTTGTCATCCATGCCATTTAATAAATATTGGGTAGGAATTCCAAGATTTGTTTGATTTAACTACGAAAACAACATATTGTGAATCGCATTGGTCGATACTTTATGGTCGTCTACAAGACACTTTTGTTTTAATTTGAATACAAATGTACATACATAGATAAAACGTTTCGTCATATTCATGTAATTTCTAATATGGAAAGTAAAGAAATAATCGGCCAAATAACCGATGTCATTAAGTTTATAAGACAAGTTTTTCCAATCGAAGTCATCGTCGTTCCATAAATCACCTTCAAGCACTGGCCATCCACCAAGTTCTTTCAAAACTTTGCGAAGTGGCTCAGGTCCCTGGGCCTCTATGGCACCTGTAGCCAAATTGGTTGATAAATTAATTGGTTGGTTTATTAATAATCAACGAGTGTATAAAGAGAATGACATTTTTGCAAATTTTAGATTTTTTTGCCGCATTGGACGTATGTTATATCAATAAAGATTACTATAGAATTCATAAATAATTTACCGATGACACTGCAGCGCTTGGTTTATCGCCTCTGCACAACATATCCATATTAATAAAGTTAATCGTTTTTCTTTTTACAAGCCCCATTTTTTACTACATCTTTAATGACTAACTAAGTAAACTAAAGTTTTACTAGTAATCTACTTGAACCCTTCAAAACCCAGCAATCGAAACCACTTCTGCATTCAAACGTTCATAACTTTGTCAAAAATGAATATATTTTTTATTTCTAGATGCTTATAACCCATACATTCATACTACTTTGTAAAAAGAATTTATAATGCAATAAATTAATAACAAAACCACTTACAACACGGTATTGCACTAATCGTGGCCTCATGATAAACATTTGAAAGAATTCAATAAGCCTTAGCTGCAAATTTGTGCATATAGAAGCGAAAAAACTAAAACCTCCCGCAAATGACGAGAATTTGGCTTTTAAACTGCTATTTTTAATCGAGAATTACTCGATGATACAAACATAAATTAACTAATGTTTGAATAGAAATATATTGACAGATACTCAAGGGTATGTTATGACCTCTTTTTGAATATATTTTTTACCACAATTTGCTGCAACGACTATGTATGAAGAAACGGCGAGATTAAAGTTGTACACCTAATACTCCGACTTTAGAAATAAACATATAAAAAAATTCGAGACATTTTTCACTGAAAAAAATTGCCGGCTATAAGCAGGTTAATAAAGACCCATACACCTACAATACAAAAAAAATCCAAACAAACACGTGTATTTGAATTAGTTTGTATTGTATATTTAATCTACATTCGGAAAAGCGGAAAATTGCATAATTACCACGAAAAAAACCATTGCTTACTCGTATTCATGCAGGACCTGTATAGATTTTTCACGAGCTGGAAGGGTTTAGATTCGTTTGATGTGCTCCGAGCCTGGATAATTGATATCAATTGTTTTTCAATCTGGTCTTCAATTATATCTGTATAATCTATTTGGTCTGTATATTCTGGTAAAATTATCCCGTTAATAAAGCCTCCACAAGCGTATTCGTAAAAATTATCGCAAGGATCGATGTTAATATCCATATTTTCCAGAACCATGGATGCTGTGAATCGAATAATATATATAAACTATTTAATTCTCACTAATAAGCTATCTTTAATTTTAAGAATGAAAAAAGGATGTTGTAAATATTAATGCACCTACCGGTATGGATGCATTGCGGCGTAAGACATATGTTCGTCTCTTGACATTTTGAAGTAACTGTAAATTATAGCCTGTTGGTTCTAGCATGGACTACTTACGGAATTAGATATTTAGCAAAACATTAGTAGATATACTATCGGCGGATTATATTTTTTCACACACAATATCAAGTTTTTCATAATATCCATGAAATCTGAACTCTCAATAAAAATGCAAAGGCCCCTAGGGAAAATTTTGTTTATATATTGCGGCGAGATAGAATTTTGTCCGCCTCTTTATCGAGGACTATGTAAAGCCGACCTCTAGTCCACTTTGAATTAACTTTGGCACGGCAAAAATCACGAGAAATTATATTATTTTTCGCCCGAGAGTGTGAAAAAAAAGGCTCGAAAAAGGGGATAAGGGTCCACTAGCCGCAAGTCGATAATTCTCTCGAACCCAGCTAGTCGTGATTTAGTCGAGAAATAATCGAGACATTTTCGAAATAGTTGGGAGATGACTTCTAGAATTTTCAGTGCGAGAATAATTCTTGATTAACTTTGAAGTTAGTGTAAAAAATCGATCATAACTCTGCTCTTGTCGATTATAAAGTCTACATCGATGTAGGTTTTCTGTGCGTGAATTTGAGCCATGGGAACACGTGTTTCAAGAAATGTGAAAACTCGCATAACCGAGTCTTTTCGGTGTCACGCGACTATATACTCCACCAGAGAAGAAATTCCTGATTTTGTATCTTGGATGATACGGTTTGATTCTGTATCGAGTGATATAATAGGATTTGTGTGATTTCGTGTATTCGATCGTGTGATTATAAGTGATGGAGTGCGTGTGGAAGATCGGTGGTGAAATATAAAATAAAGAAAAATACAAGGATGTTGTGTTTCTCTTAAAGCGAATTCGGGAAAATATTTTTGAAAGTGAATTTTGGCACCCCTTTGTCCGAACTGCACCCCGGTAATAAGCCGCGACCAGTGGAATTGACAGTCGGCGTTACAATATCGAGTAATCCCACCAGGCACGCACTCTGCAACACACGAGCTTCTTCTATTTCTCTCGTGCTTTTTAGGAGTATGCAAGTTTCTCAATAAGAATGCTTGAAAAAATATCAACTTTTTCCTATAAAATATATATGATATTCATTAAAACCATACAAAAGCTGTAATAAAATTATTACCTCACGAAGGGCCAAACGGTCACTTTTTGTGTTTATTTTTCAGTGATAATTTTGAAATAGGAATAAAATGGATTCGGAAAAAAGGTAAATGTTTACTTTAAGGGTTTTTCTGAATTATGATTGACAAAAGAAATTTTGTTTGTACCAATCAGTTCATTTCAGTCCCAATAATGTGTGACGCCGCGGATCGCCTGCGCGCCCCGTCGAGCAGCGAATTCAACCACAAACATCGTGTTGCGTAAGTAGAGACTCAAAGTTCCTGACCGTTCCCCCATTCTTCTTTTTGAATACACACGTTTTTAGGGATCTCGAGCTATCAATGCTCGTGGGTTTTGAATAAAACCCCTTTCGTGAAACCGTCTGTGACTTCCGTGTTCGACTCTCGCCTCACAGCGTATATTTGTTTATCGTGTCGCGTTTTGTTTCGAGTTTTGTTCGTTTTTTGGGGTTCGAGTCCCGTTTCGAGATCGAGTCGAGAGTTAAGGAAAAAAAGCTGAGCCGAAGGTGACAGCAGATTCGCTTCATACGAATATGTCACATTACAAATGATAATCAGATATGGAAGCCTAAAAAAGTTGCGTTTATCTAATTAATTGAAGGGTGTATCAAGTAATTATGAAAGAATTTTTTTTTATAAAAAAAAATTTTATTCCTTCGAGTGAGTTATTATTATGGTTATTTGCAACATTTTTTCTTAATAAGCTAAGACAGAAAAACCACTTCTTCCTATTTTATTTAATATTTTTAATTTAAAAAATCACGTTCAACATATATTAATTAGGATGCGATAGGTCTTATTTTGTATATTCGAACGAGCTCGTAGGCATGTTTGTACTTATTTGTGTTTGTTTATACTTGTTTATATTCGCTTACAAAGTTGTATCACACAAGTACAACCGTGGTAACCGTTACTGTTGTCTTTTTTCCGTGCACACACACAGTCAGGTGCATGTATTCTTAGCTGTAACAAAAAATTATGCACTTTTTTAAATTAAAACATACACATCCACAATACAAACAAGCTCAAATATACACGTGTATGGATTTGTTTGGGTTTGTTTCTATTATGGGTGATGAAAGGTCTGTCTAGAAAACTTGCTTTTTTTTGAAAAATGTACCGCTTTTTTCGAATTTTCTAATGAAGAAACTATGAATCAATTTAACATTTGGGATATATTTTTTTGTTATTTCGTATATGCACAAAAAAATGTTCAATTGTATCTTCTCGAGAATACGCCTCCTGCCCCCACCCCCCGTTCACGACGCCGCGCAGTCACTGGTGTGCATAATTACTCTCTTTTCAATAATCTGAAATAAAAAATCAAATACTTTTTTACTCCATATACATATAGCTGCTGTTTGATAAACCGAAAAAGCAATAAGTTGAAAAGTTTTTTTTTATAGCAAAAAATCGGTCATTTTTTTTAGCAAAATCGATATTTTAAGTTCAAAACATCGCCGTATCCTTAATTTTCGGAAGTTTATCCTTAATTTTTTTTTCGATTCATCTAACGATAGCTACATGGGTATGGAGTAAAATGGTATTTGATTTTTTTGTTTCACATCATTGAGAAGAGGGTACTCATTCACATCAGTGACTGCGGCGTTTCGCGCGGCGTCGTAAACGCGGAAGGGAGGAGGGGGGGCAGGAGGCTCATTCTCGAGAGGATACAATTAAACATTATTTTGTGTATGCATGAATTAATAATAAAACCAAATCTAAAATTTTTAATTGATTCATTGCATAGCTCCTTCACTAGAAAATTAAAAAAAAAAACGGTAAATTTTGCGATAAAAGGCAAATCTCCCCTTAAGATATCATCATTCTTCGAAAAGCGGTAAAACTGCTCGTGTGGCTCAGAAGCGGGACGAGTGTTTCCAAACTTTTGGATGGTAGTGTACATCCGAATAGTTTTCCGATCGAATAATAAATTTAATGAAATATTACATTGTGTGGCTGTTTCAAAAATAAAAACGTTTATAATTTTTGTGTGGTACAATTTTGTATGCGAATGTAAACAAGTATAGACAGGCACATACAAGCACAGACAAGCTCATTCGAATATACGAAATTAGAGCTATCGAATCCTGCTCAATATATGTAAAATGTGATTTTTTTAAATTTCAAGTATTTGAAAACAATAGGACGAAGTCGTTTTTCTGGGTTAATTTATTAACTCATTTCGATTTTCAGTCTCAGTTGATTTTCTCAAATATTCATTCCCGATTTATTAACTCATTTCGTCCCAAATGTCCAAAATTTGGACATTTGTGACGAAATGAGTTAATAAATCGGGAATGAATATTTGAGAAAATCGACTTTCGTCGATGTAACTTTTAAGCAAATCATCGCTCGAAAAAGAAAACGAAATTCATAGGTCGGTAGCTTTTGATCTCCTCTTTCGAATACGAAAAAAACAAAAAAAAAGACTCTCCAATAGCGTTTATCTCTCTATGATGAGAGTCGGGCAACGGCAAAATATTTATTGACGGCTAAACAACGCGATATTAATAAATATGAATCAACGAAAGAAACGAAAAATATAACAAAAAGAACAAAAAAACGACCAATATAAAAAAATCATATCTCCTATCGTTAATCATAGTAAAATAATCGAGATTTTAGCAAGAAAATGAAAAATCACAACTTTAAGGCGCCATATTGAAGTCGCCATATTGTTTTTCAAAAAAAATTGCAAGGCGATGTAAAAGGGGTGATAAAAAATACACGATTAGTGTCTTTTGGAATGGTCGGTGTTGCTGTTTTCATTGACAAAATAAACGATTTTTGCGAAAAAACGTGATAAAAATAGTTTTTTTTTTTAAAAGTAACCATAACTTTTTTTCAAAAAATCAGAGGTTGATTTTGACCACGCTATTCGATAGAGGATATCAAAAGCTACCGACCTATGAATTTCGTTTTTTTTTGAGCGACGATTTGCTTAAAAGTTACATCGACGAAAGTCGTGTACAAATTTTGGACATTTGGGACAAAATGGGTTAAGAAAAAATGCTGCAAATAATCCTAATAATAATAATTACATACTTAAAGAAAAAATAAAATAACAAAATTTCGTTGATAATTACCCATTATACCTTCGAATTGATTAGATAAACGAGATTTTTTCAGACTCTCCCACCTAATTATCATTATTGGAGTCAAAATCAAGCGATTGGCGTAAAAATAAATGTAATAATAAAATTAATTCGGATAAGCCCTTAAAGTAAACATTTACCGGAAAAAAATCAGGAGTCATCGTGCCCGGCGTAAAATTCTATCACCTTTCAGAATCCGTGTACATGATTTTCGTCCATCGTACACGAATCCGTTATTTTTAATAGAAGCATCTTCACATGCAAATCCATTCGATCGAGATAGTTGTTTCAAGATAGATACAAAATGCGAAATAATTTTTCACTTTAAACCGCCATATTGGTCCCCGCTATCTTTTAAACTTTTTGGTTATTTTGACCTCCTGGGTGAGTCACTAACGAATTTTGAATATGAAAATGTCGATAAAAAAATGTAGAAGCAATAAAAATGCCTTTTTTAATAAAATAAATGTAACTTTGTTGATTTGAATAATTATATGCCTGGATTCTGAAAGCTGACAAAATTCTGCGCCGGTTATGATGGTGTTGGATATTTTTTGTGAATCCAATCCATGAAAAAAAATATCATTAAAAAGTTAGTACAAAAAGTGTTATTTGGTCTGTAGTACATGAATAGACAAATATTTCGTACTAACCTGAAGCTGCTTCAGATACATGGAAAGATGAGAAAACTATGAAAATCGGGATAATAACTAGCTCTCGCTTGAGCGAAAAACATGAATTCCACCATGTAGGAATACTGAAACAAGAACAGGATAAGAATAATTATGAAGTGTAAAGACCTAAAAATGTTCGCAGTAATTATTTTCTTTTTCTTTTCTTTTTTTCTATCCTTCATTTTAAATTAGGCATATCTGATAGCAGATTCGTAACCAGTGACTCCAAAAACCTCCCGATACCAAGTTTCGTGAAATAAATATGAAATTCATATACACATTTTGTTTGCCGTTTTAGATTCATCATTTCGAATTTTGTAAATCTAACGGATTCGTAATTAACGATCCCAAAAACTCCCTATTCTGATTTTTGTAAAAAAAAGTCAAATTGGATATCAAAATAAAATAAAAAAACAAATTCATAATAAAAATTAAAAATCAATGGGTCCAAGTGCGACGAAGCTAACCTGAGCATAAGAAAATGATGCGCTTGATGACAGTCAGTCCATGGATATTCACACATATATGTGATTGCCAATGTGAGTGACCAACTACCAGAGCAAATACAATATTACCAGTGGTTTTCATTTTATTGCATATAAATTTGTTAATTAATTTGTCAATTTTAAGTATATTTTTGGAATTCCGGGTGTTTAGGGATTATGACAGAGTAGTAAATTTTTTTTTATCATTTGAAAAAAAAAATACTGGGTCAGGTCATAAGGAGGTTAAAAACAAAATTTTTAATTTAGTAAAAAAAAAGGAAAAATTTCTCTTGGGAAATAAAGAAAGAGAGAGAGAGAGAGAGAGAGAGAGAGAGAGAGAGAGAGAGAGAGAGAGAGAGAGAGAGATAATGGAAGAACAGTAAGAGAATGCGTGAAAGAGACACAACGAAAGAATAAAGAAATATTCGGATTTATAGATGAAAATAGATGAGTAAACTAGAAAATAGAAGCATGAAAAAATGAACAAAATTATAGTATGAGCTTACATGAAGTATTCAATAGTTATTTTAATTGAATTATTAATAATTTGATGGAATAAGAAAAAATATCGATCCAAGCGGCGGGGCCACCAAACGTCCATCCTCTTAGGGGACAAGAGGCGCTAATTACCCCTTCCACGTATGAATTATGAAGATTATATATGCAGGTGCATTGCACCGAGGAGTCAGTCGGATGATAAGAATTTAAAAAGTACATCCGCGTCGGAGATTTTGGAAATAGTAATTATTATTATTATTTTATTATATTGGAAAGTTCGGAAGACAATTATAAAATGTTTTATTTAAAGTGAATATTCCTTTTGAGCATAATGAAGAAATTTTATATCCTTAAAGTGTGATTTATATTGTTGTTTTTAGCGGAAATAAAAAAAAAGAAAATAAATAAATAAAACAAAACGAAAAACAATACATGAAAGTTATAATAAATACACACAGTTAAAAAGAAAAATCAAACAACACCTGTGAAGAAATTTGTCATTATGTATTTTATTTTTGAATTTAATTTTTAA
>JABMBV010060948.1:0-13521 GCA_018906735.1 Mesochorus sp. PSUC_FEM 10030011
CGATATTTATTTTATGCATATATAAATATATATTAAATTCACATCAATAGTTATAAACAATTAATTTAATGATATAGGATTAAATTAATATTATTGTTTTGAAAATGTGGAGCATAGCAGTTTAATGCACACAGAGACCTTTTCATTGGCAAAACTTTAAATTGAACGTGCGGCTGACCATTCGGCGTTTTTACTACTGAAATGAGATTTTCTCTCTCTCTCTCCCTTGCGCTCGCTCGTCATGACTTTTGCCGACTATCGATCCTTTTATCCCTTATCGCCCGATCGACGGTGGTCATTCGACACGACTCGCTGATATTTTACGACCTATTAATTTCGTGTTACCGATCACCGAGAAATGGGGCAAAGCGGCAAAAGGGGGAGAGGGAAGGGGAAGAAGGAAAGTTATACGATCGTGCGGTATATGCGCGGTTTTTAGTTATCACTTGCTGGTTTCCTCGTTGATGAAATTAAAATAGATATTTGTGTCTGCGATGGTCAAAGGGGTCACAATTATTTTTTTTTTAATAAAAAATCAGGATTAATCGAAAATTCAAGAAAATTATTAATATCGCGTATCCCAAAATACGAAAGATAAAAATCGAAATAATTCGTTAAATTTACTTCATTTATCAATTTAATTAAATTGAGAGATTAAATGTTTTCGAAAATTAATCCATCTCGTATTACAAAAATTTTTTAAATCGAATTTCATATTCGTAAACGCAAATAAATGCCAAGGGGCAAATTTTATGGAAATTGGCTGCTGGATGGAAAAATGTATGCGACAGTGCGGTAATTGATCAAATTTAATTGAAAACAAAAAGCAAGAAACAAATTGTGCTTGAAGAAATAAGGCGAATTATCAACAGAATGGAGAGAAAAGAAAAGGAAAGATATGTTATCGCTTAATTCGAAACAAGTCCGTTGGCGCGCCTTTTCTTTGCAGATTATTTTTGAGATTATTTCAACAAGATTTCATATACACTCATTTCATAGAGACTCGCAATAACTGCTGCGGGACGAAATAATCCGGTATATCGACCGGTGGTGTAATCGAGGCAGGTATTGTGTCGAAAGTACCGGGAGCGTGCCATTACAGGTGGGAGCTTTTCTTCGAGTGCTTTCTACGTATAACTAACGTCTCGGGGATTCCTTGTGTGCGCCATTATCGCGGTTAATCTATCCACTTGAAACGCATTTCACGTGTTCATGACCCTTTCTCCTCACCCTTCCCTTCTTCTCTCTGGAAGATATGGGTTTTAGGAAGCAAAGCATTATACTCGGGAATGTCTTGGTAAAGAGAAAGTGAGTGAAAGAGAGAGAGAGAGAGAGAGAGAGAGAAAAGGAACAATTATTGTATGCTAGAAAATCGAGAACAAGGAAACGTGTAAGCATATTGTGGTCCATATATATATTTGGGATGCACGTTAGCACTGCTGAAATATATATGGAAATTGCTTTCGCGTTTCTGTGAGAAATCTGGTGGAAAGTTATCATAGGTGTCGAGAATCGAATATGGTGTGAAAAAACGTGATCAGACTGAAGCAAATATATAGGAAATATATCGGTATATTTATCACAATATCCGACAGACATTGCCCTGTCCAAATTTTAATAAATTTATTGCTGCCATCTTTTTCTATCCGTGAAAAGATATTGGAAATGTATAAACAATGTAAAAATGATCATTCATTATTCACATTTATTCTTTGATTTTGAGATCAATATATTTTAAATTAACAATGAAAATGAAGAAATGTTTCGTTTCCTTCATTGCAATGTTTAATTATTTGAATTTAAAATTACAGTACCTTTTCTCTATATAAGCTTTTTTCTTTATAAATTTCTTTCCCCCTTGTTTCCGGTCGAGCGAGTTTCATGACTCCCCCACTCTATTTGGTGCGCGAGGTCTCGAGTTTGGCCCAGAAAACTCTTTATAAGCTTGGGAGTAATTTTATCGAATTGCACGTGTTTAAGCTTGTATATACGCGGTAGTAAAAACATTTAGACACCTCAGTATATTGGAATAAATCGTTATACATCATATGTATGTATAAAAACAATAGTTTTTATTTTTAATTAATAAATTGACGGTATTCTTTGACAATAATAAACGCCATACGAATTACACAAAAATTATTTCGTAATACGTTTGTTTACATATATTGAAAAGCAATCCCCTTTGTTATATTCTTGTGAATGTCGACAAACCGTTCATTGTTTCATAACAAAGAAAAGCAAGCTTGCAGAGAGAGGGTACCGTATGTTATATTTGAAATTGAAAATTAGCTTATGATTGAGCATTTCGAATTCTGCGTTTTGAATTTTTTCATTTTATTAATGGTGATATTGTAATGCAATAAAACTTTATCGATTCGATTCAATTGTGTTCAAAATAAACAACTGAATCAATGATTGAAAATATTCTTTCAATCAGACTGAATGTTTCAATTTTTTATTTTTATAAAAAATTTTTATCATATACCGATAATATCTGGACAAGGGGATGTCTTGAAAAAAAAAAGAAGGAAAAGAAATGAGAAAGTTGGTGATAGGGGGCAAAAGATTCCGAGCTAGAGTGCCTATGATTATTAAGAGATGTCGGGAGTCAGGGCTTGAGGGAAAAACAATTTTTACCGTGGATGAGAATAAACGAAAATCTCGCTGTGAGCATCAGTCGCTCACCCAAAGAGAATCCAAGATGCAAAGCCCTCGACGCTGTCTCGTCCTGTGGCTGTCTTTCTCTTGTCTTCTCTCTCTCTCTCTCTCCTTCCCTCTCATTCCATACTATGTCGTAGTGATGCTCCAAGTTACATAGGCTCCCTCGACCCGTCAAATGCACCCTTTGACGCGACCTTCTGGCCGTTACACCCTTTATAGCTTAGCACGGAAGCTACTCAAAGTATTGTGCTTGAAATCCTATAAGCTTTTTTTTATTCTCTCGAGCCCATATTACCTCAGCTCACATTTTTCAAGGAACCAAAGAGAACTCAGATAGCAAGTCACTGCCAAAGTGAGACAGTTTAAAAATTCATGCATTTCTCGATCTGTTTACCGACCCTTTCTTTTTATCTTTTTTTAATACTTTTTAGCATCGTACCTCTTCGAAATGGCCTCGAAAAAGGACATATAAAAAATGTATATAACTTTTCTATGCAGAAATATGTTATCAATTTATAGATATTATATGTTTAATAATTTTTGTACACATAAAATATACACAATTTGTCCAATATATTGTTATTACGTTTTTTTATTTTTCTTTTTATTGGTGAAAATTAATATATTTGAATATTCGTTCATTAATAGCTGCGACAATGAGAAGAAAAAAAAATGATCGGAAAATGGTAATGGCAGACCGGGTGGGAAAAAAATTTTCAAAATAGATTGGAGAAAGGGAGAAGAAAAGGGCAGACGAAATATTTTTCGAAATGTGCGGGTTCATAGCCGAGCGAGTTAACCGCGATTTCACTGCTGGTAGGATTAAGGTTCTGATTAAAAATTCCACGTATACTCCGAATACGTTTCAAGAGGGTGGGAAGAATATTTCCGGTGTACGCTTATATCCACTGTTTTAATAGCTCCCACCCTTCGGTTCACCACCCTCCTGTCCATGGGCCTTTCGACTCAAACAACTTTCTATAATGATTTTTTCTTTTCCCGTTTAAAGGTGAAATGATTTTTAAAAAATATTGCTACAATAGAATAAATGAGAAAAAAACAAACATCAATTCATCGATACTCGATTTTTCAATGTTTTTTTGTTTTTATTTGATAATTCGAAAAAACAACACATTATTATTAGCGATTATTATTAATATCGATTAATTCATCGTTTTATCATTCTCTTTAAAATAATAATATATAAAATACGTTTGCATATAAGGATCGGAACAAGACTGAACGCCATTCGAATAAAAAAAATGTATTTTGAGGAATTGTATTGAAAATATTTTTTCGAATAAACATTATACATTATTAGGCCCAAACAATATGTTATTTGTTTCAAAGGAATTATTCGGTTTGCAATTATTGAGAAAAGAACGTGAAAAATCTCTGTTTATATGAATTAATCAAGTTATTCATATCCACAAATTTGACAAATATTTTTTTATTCTGTACTTGCAATGATGCCTAGAAATTGTTTATAGCACCGACTGTTATGGCTAGGTTTTCTGTTGTTTTCCTGGCGCTAGTGAAAATGCGATACAGATTGAGGTTAGGGAGGAGTGGCTGCTCATTGCCATATTCGCCTATCGAAAAAAAAGGAAAGAAATGGAAGAAATGAAAGAATGGTGGAAGCAAAAGGGCAAGTGAACTTGTAAAGAACCTGAAAAGGATTGTGTAAAAATTCCGAATTGTTGTTGTTTTTTCATTCGAATATTGACTATCAGTCTCGATTTGGTTCGAAACGCCCTGTAGATGTAGAGTTGGCGTAGGTACAGTTTCAACAGTAATATACCAGAGAAAAAGAAGGAGAAGTGGGAGGAGATGGGGGTTGCTTGAGGATTAGGCTGTACGGTAAAATCTTTGCTTGGACACGTTGTGCGGTTGTTCATAAAGACCCAAAATTATGTAAGCTAGTGGCGGGCGTCGTACTACCCTCGAGGATTAAAGTTTATTCGCGGAAATTGCGTAAAGGTAGAGAGGAGAAGGAAAGAGGCATGCGGCTAAGAGATTACCCGTGAGGATCTCTCGTGTGGTCGAAATATTATAGGATTACTCGACCCACCGTTGTGACATTTGTATTTTTAAATAAATATTTCTCTTATCCAGATGACGTTTTATACATATTAGGAAAAATGAAAATGATTTTTTGTTTCGTTTTTGAATCACAAATTGATAAAGTAGTAGAATAAAACTGGCGTTCGAGAGAATGTTCAACACTTGATATAAAATTTGAGAAAAAGGAGAAAAAAAAAACGCGAGTCCATAAAAATCCTCGTTTTAAAGTCTTTTGTCGCGGGTTTACCTGACAGGACATCTCGAGGGTCGGAGCTTCCGTCATTGCTCGGAGAAACTAAAATGGAGGAGAAAGAGCTTTGGAATACGAGCGATACCCTCTCTTGGGAATGGAATAAAAAAATAGATGTGCTAGAGCCTCTGGCGGAGAGCTACGTCTCTCGCATATTTGATCAGAATCCCATGAACCACGTTTTCTACCTCTCTCTCTCTCTCTCTCTCTGTCTGTCTCTTACTCTCTCCCTCACTTCCGTTTCACGTCTGCTTATGCCACGTTTACGTATTTACCAAGTCTCCTGTCGTCTCTTTTTCTCTCGGATTTTGCCTCGAGCAGGCAGAAAAAGCACCAAAATATATACTTGGTATATACGAGAGTTTGCGAAAAGTTTACAGAATCAAATTCTTCAATTCACCTTTTTCCTGCTCCACCAACAGACGAAACAAAGAATTCCTTGGATAAATATGGCCGACGATGTTTACTGTGTCGAGAACACCAACGCCTAGACAAATCGCCATTATCCTTTTCAATCTTTTTAACAGTGCTTTTTCTTTAAACTCTCCCTCTCTCTCTCTCTCTCTCTCTTTCCTTATGGAATTATTTCTACTTATTGACAAAAAGTAGCAGTCCTCTGAAACGTACGTTTTTTTTTTCGGTTATACTTGGAAATTCGAAATGGCAAAGAAATTCTATGTCATCCTTCGAGTTGGTGGTGCGTCATAACTTTTATTATTCGTCGATGAAGTAATTTCGTCTTGAAAAATAATGTCAAAAAATAAACAAATACAGTTGAATAGAAATGAAAATAAAGACGTAACAATTCATACGAATCGATGCTGGTTGAAAAATGTGTACCTATATCTCGTGTTACGTATGCGGTATTGTACTCGTGTACTCTCGAACTTTTGTTCATAGTGATGCGATCGTAGTCGAAAGATGATCGCTTTAGAGCCGAACAAAGGAAACCTCGAACGAGCTGCGAGAGTCGCGGTCGGACGAATATCGGTGAGGTTGGGATATACTCGCTCGAGAGCCACGTGAAAGCTTCTGACACGCGAGTTTCAACACACAAAGGGGCGCGCATAGCGACAGAGCGAGAGAGAGAGAGAGAAAAGATACGCTTTTGCCCGATGATCTCGTTAAACCGGAGTCGAGAGGAAAGCGCGACAGGTGACGCTGGTCTTGCGGTTTGTTCCAGTGTGCAACGGATATTATCTTATCCCCTATAGAATTCGTACGGTTTCAGAACCCTCTCGAGTAGGACACGCGACTGTCAAAGCGATAAGACCACTTTATGTTTGAAAAATCAACGATAACGCTTATCCGACAGTGACGAGAATGACTGTAACGCAAATTAATCAAAGTGTACATCTCGTATGACCCTTTCAAGTCTTACAGATATGAATTTGAAAAATTTTGTTTAATAATTCATTCAAATTATTTATAGTTTTTGTAATAAAAAAAATATATATCAGCTAGTTAATTTCAAAAAAACGAATCAATAAGTTATTTGTTTCTTTAAACATCATAAATTCATTGAAAATTATTGGTATTATTGGTATTGTTCATCTGATTGATTTAGCATTATTAATATCGAAAATTAACTTTCTTAGCAATTTTTCATGCGGCATTAAAAACCATTGTTTTTTTTTATTCGAACTATGAACTTCAGGTTCTCAAAAAGGACTTTTGAAAATATTAATTTTTTTGAATTATGATATTCTTCATCATAATATTTCATCTGTATCATATTTGGATTTGAATGAATTCTCATGGGATTGAAAAAGAAAGTTTAAATCTGGTTAAAAAGACGAGGATATTATGACTCTGATGACTGCTGGCGCAATTTTTTTTTTAGATTGCTTTTGTGGTAGACGAATAATTTGAAGGAAATGACGAAAGAAAATGAGGGGACATTGCCAGGAGGGAGAAGAGAAAGAGAGAGAGGGGGGAGAGAGAGAGAGACATGATACAGAAAGTATACGAGAGTCGTTTTATTGTGAGCTTTCTGCGTTGATCTCGTCTTACGGGAATAACCGAGGGTCCGGAAACGCTGGGAGAATTGTACTTGATGTATATACAAGTGCGCAGAGTTTCGTTGACTAGAATAAAAGAAAAAGAAGAAGAAGAAGTAGAAGAAGAAGTAGAAGAGGAGGAAAAAAAACACAGTTCAAGTAAAGATAGAAATGAAAAAAAAAAGAGGGCAAGTTGCGAGTCCACCGAGTTTCATGTAAACCAAGATCCAGGTATATACAAGTTAAACTGGGTTTCCGCTATATTCTCAACACCCTTGAGAATCGCGTCCAGCAGTCGAGAGTCAACGAAAGTTTCTTGCCCCGGTGATCCTTCTTCCACGACAGTCACGATTCCTCTGAGAATCCCTCAACCGGTGTCTCACATTTTTTTTAACCGATAAATGACGTATCGGTCGATCAACTTGGATCCTTACATGCTATTGTGTCCTTCTAGATTAGTTATTCTCCCTATTCATCATGAACTTGTTCATGACCCTTTATCGCTTCATCTTGAGCAGGATGAAAGAAAAATTACTTACCAGTTCAATGAAACATGTTTTTTTTTTCAACTTTTTATATTTTTTATTTATTGATTATCTCAACTTTTGAAATATTTCAACAAATATTTCTAAAGTTTCGATGGTATTGGCAAGGTGCACAGTATATGGGCGTGGACAATAGATGCGATTGCAGCGTACGCTGTGACAAAAAATAAGCGTTAAACCATGTCCGAATTTTGAATGAATAAGTGAAAAGTTATTTTTAAAAATATTGTATAATAGATGTGTAGTTGATCGTAAAAATATAGGAAAAAAAAGCAGCTCCAAATTTTACACAATTTCTACACTGTTAGTTGAAAATTAGAAAAACAAATGGGTAAACCTTGTCAAGAGAAAAAAGTAAGTGATGTATAATCTAACTTAGCAATGTGTCCACATCGAATGATGTACTGTGCTATATGAAGTAAAAAAAATGTTGTGAGTATTAATTTTGAACAAAATTATGTTCTTATAATCTCGATGGATCGTCTTGGATTTGGAAACCTTATAAGCCTAATAGTGTTAGATTTTTACTATTTATTCACACATAATATGGCTAAGCTGTAAAATGGACGTTTTTACACGTGTTTTAAAGCCCTCCGAATGAGATTTATTTATTATTGAAGTGAAACAATGAGGATTTATGGATAGAATCATGGTTTTAATAGAGCATCTTAGCTACCGTGGTTTTTGATCCTCGTTTAATGCCTATGTCACAGTTTCTGACCACTGGGTGTCCCTATTTGTGAAGTCACAGGTCAATTCCTATTTCAAAAAAAAGAAATAAAACAAGTTTTCTTTCCAATATTCAACAGTAAAAAAGGCTCTTTAATTAGACGGTAATTATATTGATATTCAACACAAATTGTATTTATGGCAATCAAAATTATGCCATCGTGGTCACTATCTGGGAGATAGTCAGTAGCTGGGCTGTTTACATTATTATCTGTAGCCATAATTTTATTGGAGGCAACAAAGTAGCCTCTTTCATGTGTGATATAGTGGTTTGTATTTTTCAGTGCTAAGTAATTTTGATATTTTTATCCATAAAAATTTTGCCATTTTTTCAATGGTTGTATGGATCATGACTTATAATGTGACCATCGGATGTCTTTTTCTATGTGCACCTTGCCGATATAGATGAATGCAAAAAGTTTGTGAGAACTGTGATAACGATTAACGATGAAAATGACGTTCTTCAGCTTACCTTGCCGAAATTGGAAAGTCCACCGACGTGAGGCACTTGTCCGGGCTCGTCCGCTGTGCTGCAGTCTGCCCTACCGAACCAACAGGTCAGTCAACTTAATAGCGACTATTTTCTGTATTATTGGGTCAGAGAATGTGATTAGTGAGGGTTTACAAGGGTCTTTATCCAGTACAAGGGTTACAAGGGTTTATAAATATATAGAGGAATATCATATGTATAGATATGGCTTGCAAGAGATTTTGAGTGTTGGCGTGGCAGTCGTTTGTAGATGGATAGAATCGCGTACACGTTTGTGGCAATAAAGTTATTCACGTCATTCTATAGCTTCGAAAGCTGACGAGATGTTGTATATGTTGATATATATACTACGTGTATATATATAGCCGCGAGGAAAAGCAAGTCCCGCGGGCGGTTGAACCTATCTCGGTTGAATTGTTCAATCTCTCGGCTGATTATCGCGTCATGGTAGCCAACAGCCTCTATACGAATGTGATTGACGTAATATTCAGAAGCTATGTGTGCGGGATATACGTTGAGCATCTCGTCTGGTCCGCAGAGAGTTCGTTTATCGCGTTTGTAACATTGTCTGTATAGCGCGCGTGTTACGTGAAACTTTTTTACGTGTCGTCCCAATATATTTAGAATATATACAAATCATTATTTTTGATTTCTTCTTTTTTTCGTTATATATTCGTGAAAAATATGAAAATTATTCAAATTCGAAAAGATGACGGATGAAACGCGGTGTATATATATAGGATCCACGAAATCTACCACGAAAATCGAGCGGCAAGCCACTATTGCCCCGTATCGTTGAACCGTTTGGTTAAGCTTCAATTTTTCACCCTGGATATACAGCGTCCTCGTATACACTCATTGGTGTGGCGGCTTTTCCTCTCTCTTTCTCTCTCTCTCTCTCTCTCTGTATGCGAAATCGCTGAACCGATTAATTTCGGCCGGTTCGATCGTCGCAGAGTTGTGGTTTTGCCGCTCTTTTCTATACACTCATGCGCATACACACATACACGCATAAATATATATATATATAAACCGGTGAATGAAACGGTCGCCGTTTTCGCAGCTAGAAAAGCCTCTCTGGCTTCCACGGTGATTACGCCCGTGTCAATTCGCGGTACTCGTAACCACCGAAGCTCCGTGCCTCTACGGACTTGCTCTCCAGCAAACAAAAGGGATAGGGGGTGTTACTCGCGTCTCATTTTCCGCATATTGCTCTTCTATTGACTGGTGTGTTCCGGCAGTTGAATGTGAATTTCACGCATTTCATAATAAAGAGGAGATTACCGGACTTAGCGTGTATTATTACATCGAAAGTTATATACCCATATCCCTGATCATGTATGAAAAAAATATCGGTAAATTTTACTCGTATACTCACCAAGGTGTATTGCAAGTGTGAGTCAGGGTCAGGTACCTTGTGCCGAGCTCGTACAACATCCTCAGAACTGGGAGACTGGCACCGACCGCGTGACCACCCTCAACCCCTATCAGACTCGCTAATCTACCCTCTTTGTGCGCCTTCTCGATACCTGCAAATAAATAAAAAAGCAATCGATTATTTCCAAAAATACTTCATCTTTGTTTTCTGTTTTTAGTTGTTGGATTATAGTTAAATATATGAATTAATATCCTGTTTAAAAAAAAATTGTTCATGGTGAGCTCACGAAGTATTCCTCTTCGTGAATTTCATATATGAACAATTGATGAACATTGAACAGATCACTGCTATATACTCCATTTGTTCATGAAATATTTACGTACTTTATGATTGTTCATAAAGCGTTCATTTACGTAAATAAAATGTTCATTACTTTGTCATCCCTAAATTCTTCACAAATGGTTCGTCAAATATAAAAATCATTAAGTACCTGAATATTTCATAAACAAATGAGGTATACATCAGTGTTCTATTCAATGTTTATACTAATTAATTACTCGTATGAAGAATCATCTGTGAACTCATCATTAACATTTTTTTTACACGAGATTTTATCATTAATGAGAACTATAGCCATTATTATTATGATTTATTTATATTTAGACATATTATAAGTATTAATTATTTACAACAAAAGGACGGATCAAATAGGTGTTGTTAAATTACGAATTTCGTAATTTCCTTCGTTTTGTCTTCGTCCGTCTTTCGTGTACGACATTTTATATACAACTGAACATTGTGCGTATGCTTAACTGTTACTGTAACTATTTGAAATTTCAAGGATACATCGATCACGAAGAAATCCCTTCTATTGACTAATTCAATTGTCTCAGCGAGGATTCATTCTAGACGAAAATTGATAATATTAATAATCAAGGAAAATATGTACCTAACAAACTTATAATAGCCCAGTATATGAGTAAATTGTGGGTATGGGTATAGTAGAAATAAAAATTAAAAAAAGCAATTACTATCGATCGCACGACCTTTTGAATAGCGTATATTCCATTCACAGATTTCATATCTCTTCTTCCTGAAGACATGCTCAATTTTTCACCTTTCGAAAGCATCTCTCGGCGTACGCTCTGGTTGACACTCGAGATCTCGCAGCGACTCGCGTCCGCGCGAGCTCTCGGAGTATGCGAAGAATGGCCCTCGTCGTCGTCGTCGTCGACGACGATGAGAGTACACTCGGTGGGAGCATTCGTACGCGAGAGACGTTGAATTTTAGGAACATTTCTTTTACTTTTCCCTTTCCCTTAGTGTTTGCCTTTTTCAAATACTGACAGTCTGTCGGTATCAAAAGTTCATCTCGGCGTTGATAAAACTGGGTTGGTGAAACGTTGTATGAATATGCATGAAAAGCATTCTTTTTCTCGCCTCTTATTTATATATATATACATGATATTCCAAAAGTGTTATTAAGAGAATAATCGATATTCAAGATGAGCTATAAGAATGGTCAACCATCGGTATATTACTGGTTCTCAATTCTTAATTCTTTTTCCTCCTCCTTTTTTGTTTCTCTCGCTCTTTAACGGCTCTATACGTTCATTTATTTTCGTTCAGCTCTTTTCTTTTCCATCACTCTTTTCTCGTTCGGTTGAAGCGAAAAACATAAGAAAAATGAGTGGAAAAAAAGGACACGTGGAGAAGGAGAGGAGGTTTCTACGTGACCCCGATGAAAACAAGGCTCAAGCACTGCATTTATGTCGGACGTGTTTTCCTCGCGTGTATGTGTGTGTGTGTGTGTGTCGGTTGATGAGCCACCGGAGCTTTTCGAGGGTTAAAACTGCGGGGGAGTGGGAGAGGGGGAGGGGAGGAGGGGACAAAAAAACCGCAAACGAGTCTTCCCCTGCACCGGCAATCAAGACTTTATTTTCCCAGGACTCAGTGATTATTGCGTGTACGCCAGGGGACAAGGAAAATTAAACCCAAGTAAACAGCTCGTGAGAATTTGTCGAAAGAGGAAATTGACGGTCTCTGTTAAATTTGAAAAGAAAACTTTACTAATTTTGAGCAAACACGGGGCCAAGGTCTCTGGAAGGTAAAAAACCAGGCGCCAATGGTTCTCAATGTAAATTTTACTCGCAGGATGAGTTAACTATAACCGACTCCTGGTAAAAATTAAGTTTTTATATGGGATGTAGATTCTTTGGTGTTTATTTTAATTAAAAATACTTTTTTTTTTTTATTATTGTCTACACCGTTTGCAATGAACAAATAATTCCTCAAAATTATCATTTTATTTTTCCAATCCTTGAGATCGTTGATCTAGACTCCAGTTAGTTTGAGAACTACTGAGTCCTCATTCCACCGTACTCGAGGCAATTTCGCTGGATTTAGCTACAGTCGCAACACGGCTTATTGTTCTTTGCTCAGTCCTTTGAAATCGAATGAAAAAAAAAAGATATTCTTCATTTCTCGATCCTTTGAAATTCGATGATGAAATATTTGTTGGAAAGAGTTGAAGGTCTTCAATAATCAAATATAAGAAGATTCTTCCGTAAAAAGGTGCAATTTTCACAGACCTTCATTTTGATTAGAAAAACGGTATTTTTTTTTCCTTTCTTGACACTTTAATCCTCGCTACAACGTCCAAGATTGAACGGTTCGCTGCGATGAGCAAGATATCACGTAATCGGGTAATAAGAGAGAAAAAAATAGATCGACTTTGAAAAGTGTATAGACGTAAAGCGAGTTGAAAGAGAAAGAGTGACGGAGATATGGTATATGGGAAAAAGGGAAAGAGAGATATATAGAGATAAGAGATGTTGGGTATAATGTCTGGAGCGATTCTCGGTTTCCGCGAGAGACCGGAGTGCACTCTAAATTTTTTGAAAGAAATCCCTTTGCCTCTCTCTCTCTCTCTCTCTCTCTCTCTCTCTCTCTCTCTGTCTCTCTGCGACAAGTGGTCACGGATCGAAGAAGCCACGAGGGTGTCTCGTGTGCTCGTAACCCTGCCCCGCGAAAACGCCGTCTGTCCGCCGCACCCCTTTTACTTTTTCGTGTATGCTTTTGGTATATACGCTCGAGTATATAGAGGTGAAGGACCTCGTTTCTCCATCATTTTATATACATATACATATATATATATGTATGCACACATATCCACCCGTTTGCTCTTCTTTGGCTCTTTCGTTCTGGACGTTCGCCAGACGTGGCGCCCGCGAGAGATCCTTCGAGATTTCAGCCGTTCGTGACGCAACGACCGGAAGAGACTCCGGTGCCGCGAGGATTGCGCTTCGTCGCACGAGTTACCAAGTTGCATTTGGAAAAGAAAAGTTTCTTCCGAAAGTTAATGAAAATCTTAGCTCATATATAATATATACATATATATA
>JABMBV010061059.1:0-13519 GCA_018906735.1 Mesochorus sp. PSUC_FEM 10030011
TAAAAATAAAAATAAACGTAAAGGTAGACAAAGATAAAAAGAAAAGAAAGACAAAAAAGTACAGAGTCGTTCCACAGAGATACCTAAACCGGCCACTGGAACTTTGTTCCATAGCCGAGCCAATTATAGGATCACGAACACGATGTACCGAATACTTTCAGATGGGATTGTGTGCCTTTTCTTTATTATCCTTGTTCTTCCTCATATATTTTTTTTTCTTTTGTTCTATCTTATGTGGAATTAAAGTGAATATAATGTTTCGAATTCAATATTTTTAAAATTTGTATATAAAAAGATATTGAAGTATAGTGAGGGTTTAACTAATCAAATGATCACCTGAACTTTAATAATTTAAATCTAACGTACATATTATAGCCATTTATAATCTTACTTTTATGGACTAAAAAAGTATAAGTTATGTGTATTTTAGAATGCAATTATTATTAAATTTTTAGATAATTTAAAAAAATGTCCGCAATGATGAAAAACTTTTTTTTTAATTTTCAAAAATCATGGATGCAAGAGTCCAAAAAGAACAGAATATTTAACCATAGGAAATATTTAATATAGAGATACTCGGATAAATTGTTCACTCGATCGTCAATGTAATTTTTATTTAGTTACGATTAACTAGTCAAATTTATGAATTAAAAATTTTTAATCATAGTTTCCACGGAACGAAATTTACCGTGATGACGACAACGACGATTACTCGAGAGACCTTTGCATGATATTCGTTTCCCCGAGAACGATTTTCATGAAAAATAACACAGTCGGACGAGGGAACGTTCTGGCGTTTTCCTGGACGCGACACTCTCACTATCTTCCTCACGCCATAGGAGGAAGTTCATTTCGTAACCTGTCCGCTTTCGGGAATTCATCTCCGGGCGTTTCCCTTCTATAGTTTTAGCCTTGCAAAGAGCGCATTTTGTACGCTCGACCCATCTCCGTTGAGCCGACCTCTGGCTATGTATAACGTGCAGCACGAGTTAAGGGAGAAACAGGACAGCCGGGTGCGGTAGCAACGCGCCGCAAGAAGTAGCAATAAACGTCAGGGTGTTCTCGGTAATTAAAACTAAAGATCCGTGGAGGGGAGGAGGAGGAGGAGGGTGGAGGGCTTTGCTGGCTGATGAAAGCGAAAAACAGCAGACGCTTGGGCGAGAAAACGCTGGAGCAGGAGTGAAAGACCTTTCTCCGGGATAAAGAGGATTCACGAGATGCCCGAGCGCGACGTGAAAGGAAGAAGAGATTGGAAATGGTGAACTCACTTGACTCTCTCTTTCTCCCTTGCTCTCTCTCTCCCTCTTTCCCTCTGTGATCCTTGGCATGGCATATAGGTACCAACCAGCCACCTTGAAGGCTTCCAACGGAAACTTAAAGTTCAATTTCGCGACTGCGGGCAAACTACTCACTCGTATCCTTGTGCGCAGTGCATCTACATATATGTATATGTGCTATGCATATGTGTGTGTGTGTATGTGTGTGTGAGTAGATACGTGGGGGTACGGTACAAACCAAGCCAAAGGAGTTTGAAGGGCTGAGTATAGGCCGAGCGAGCGGTTGGTAGGTTTTGGGTAAGAGGACTGAAGAGATGAAGAGGATGCTGCGGGAACTACGAAGGAAGTCTGCTGGATACAAAATCAAGTCCCCCGAAGGAACATGTGATTCGCCGTGCGCTAATCTGCATGCCGAGTCGAGAACGTGACGTCATTGAATATTTAAGACGGTCTCTGGTATAGCGCGCTAGCAGAGTGAGCTTCGCAGCCTAGTTGCCTATACGAACACCGGCTAGTCTCAACCTCTCCTCTCTCCTTCTGGTTTTCGTAAGAGCCCAGCCCCAAGACTTCCTGGTTTTCATATGCAAATGTAACCTACCCGCGCTTGCTGCTTCTACTGCTGCTGCTGCTGCTGGTTGCTGCTGTGGCAATGCCATGTGCTGCGTGCTTGTTCACCACTTTCAGGACTCTCTCTCTGATGTGCCTAGCCTAGTGCTCACGTACCTCTCAACATCTTCTCTCTATTCCTATCTCCTACCACTCTTCCCACCAGAGTTTTCGCTGTACGAGCTCCTTCTGCTTCTCTGTTTCTATACAGATACGTCTCGGTACAAAGATTGTTACATACCGTGAGTGGATGCACCTTGTGCGGGTGACGACGCTCCCTTACTATATACTTCGAACGAATCGTCGTGTACCCTCTTTCCCTCATTCCTTGCTTACTCTTCATCCTGTCAAAAGACCACCAGCCCACATGGAAAACTTTCGAAACATGTAATCCAGCCGGGATATAAGGGTGGGCTAATCTCTAGGAGTTACAGACAACGCATTTAGGATTATTCCATTTCACCAAGAACACTCTATATTCAATATCATCCGGAAGCAGTTTGCAATGTAACGCCGAGATAACCATGTTTTTTGTATTTTTATGTAAAAGCTTGAATCGAAGACAATTCGGAATACTCCGGCTATAAACCTCTGTGAAAAGAACTCATCGCAGAACCAAATGTTCTCTTTCATCGTCTGTGAAAACTTTCACCCGCGTAAACTTTGATCAGTGATCTTCTTGCTCGTACAATGGAATAGTAAAATCTCTCATATAACGTAGAGGAGCTGGTGAAGACGACGTTATTAAAAATTTTATTTTACAATCGAATAGGTGATGCGAGCATATGGGTACTGAAACTAAGGTTTTTAAAGCTATAATCTCATAGATAGCGTCATTGAGGAGGTCCTCTTTCGAAACTAGTCAGAATTCGGTAATCGGAAGTTGATTCTCAAATGTAACACTTTCGACATCTCAGAGCGTACGAGATTCTTCGTAAAATCTGCACTTGAGATGTCTCACACTGAATTTCTTCGTTCGCGAAAGCATTTAGAGTCAGTATATAGCTTTTTCACGGCGTTGTTAAAGTCTTCGGGTAAAAGGGAATGGCGCTTTCGTCTAAAGAGAAGGAGGGCTTGTATATATAGAGAAAAGAAGGTGAACAGAGGGTGGAAATTTCAATCGACGCAAAATGACACTTTGCCGCTGGTGTCTCTCTCTCTTTTACCGGCTTTCCTGGCACTTTCAGCCAACGACAGGGGGAAAATGGCCTTGACACGAAACGGGAAAATCTGAAAATTCTTCAACTATTCCAGCGCCGAGTGGAATTTCCGTGCTTTCAGCGAAACATCAGCGAAAGCAAAAGCAACGAGAAATCGTGAGGACGCTCTGTTTTCTCCCTACGGAAGTGCGTGCATTCTTAAGAAGTGAAGAGCCTGCGGACCAACATATAACGATGAGAACCATCGTCGCCGCTACTGCTGCCGCCGCTGCCGCCGCCTTGGAAAGAAAAGGAAAATACAAAGGTGCCGGGCTAGCTGCCGGAGATGGGTGGCGGCTCTCGGGTCTTTAATTTACGTTTAGAATGCTCTGAAGGAGAATTTGCTAAGGACGTTGGCGCGAATACCAGAGAAAAGGAGCGAAAAAGCAAGAAGGGAGAGAGAAAGAGAGAAGGAGAAAAAGAAAGCTCAGCGTGGGCTCGGGTGGCAGAAACTTATTAAATATTTCTTACGCATTTCATTTCATTAAGGAACCATACTCGCGTGCAGATCTTGCATTCGTTGGTACCTCATTAAATAGGTGAAGTATAGGGTTTTCCCTTGTAAAGTAAACACTAACAGACAAAAGCCACCCTATATTAGCGGGTGTAGAAACAGGACCTTAGAAAAAGTTGAATTTTTCGTCGCAGTGCTCGACATAACATGGAATCCAACATTACGTATTTTAAGAAAGGCTCGACGTTGTTCGAAGAAGAAAATGATGACAACCGAGGGGAAAAGAATAGCTGAAATTTAATGCAGAAAACAAACGTCGTAGTTTGGTCACAGTGTAAGCTCTGCTCTCGGTTGCTTCGGGTAAAATGTTGGCTTCATATACGTTGAAATAACCTGAAGTAAGCTTAGGATCTTTTTTGTTTCATATATGAGCAACGGCATCACAGCATCAGGTACATACGAATATGCGCGATCTCACCTCGTCTCTATACTCCATCATGGTAAAATGAAACATGATAAAAACTTGGGCTGAGTTATACGATGGCTGAATATGAACATTGTCTTGTTTTCTGCTCATTCTTCATCAGACTAGAATGGAAGACGTGGTTATAGAAATTCAAGAACCACCCCACTGGGAAACGACTAAACATTATGTAAATAAATGTGTAAGTGTTATACAGGTACTGGTATATTGCCACAGTAAATGCAGTATCGTGATTAAAAGGATGGTTTGGATACTTGATATTATTTGTTATCAACCTGCTAACAGCCAGCCATTTTTTCACTGAAAAAGTGCAGGTTTCCCGAAATTTTCCATACATATTTTTCCAAAATGGTAATATATATTGGTCAATCACGGCATGATGCCATATGGCGTCATTTAGTTGCCGATGGTATAAAACGTATATAAGGCAATGTTGAAATTTTTAGATTATTAAAAAAAGGTTTTCAAAGGGTTTTGGATGTTGCTGAAGAAGTCTATGGTACTTATTTTGATCGAAAATGAATAGTAGAATATAATTTAGACATTCTTATAAATTCGGCTAGTGATAATATAAAAGATTATATATTGGGAGATCAATATTGTGTGTCTTATTCTAGTCCTTTATCACTTAAAATTGTTACTATATGTAAAATATGAAAGACTCTAGGTTGTTGTAATATTCAATAAGTCAAAATACATAGACAATAAATACAGCTGATGAAAAAATAAATTAGTTTTATTCCATGATACCAATTGGCATCATCCCGGCTGTCAAAAGGTTAAAGGAAATACAGGTAAAAACTATATAAGTACGCTAGGCTTTATTAAAAATATTTGAATTGTTGTCGATGCTTAGAATACTCTTGAGTAATTACTAGAATGATACACTCGTTCAAACAATTGGCTGAGCTGATTGAACTGATTGGTTGATATACGTTGCCAACGTTGCTTTTCAACTGTCGTTAGTCAGTGATAAACCAGTGGCAAGCCATTCCTGGGTACTCTATCGGTCTTAGACGTTCAATCAAATCATTGGATGAGCATCGACTAATCAACTGGCCCATGCTTAGGTCCGACGAATGTTTTCTACGGTTGACAGACCAATGCTAGCCCAGATATTGGCCGTATTGCAACAATTGGCAATTTTTTCATGGATACTCCTAAGAAATGCGTCTGGCAACCTCTTAATTTACTTCACATGTACTTATTTTACTTTTACCAAATATCAGGCGACAATATGTTGTTCAGTGCTCTCACAGCTCTATCTATCGTGACCCTTAACTTTACAATTTTAAGTATGCAGAAAAACTGAAGCAGAAAAATACATAAAATATAAGACTCCAGTATTCTTTTCCATTTTTTATGATTTTACGTAAGTAAGGAATAATTTGGTAACAGTTTGGAACTTGTGAGAAATAGCGAATACAAAAATGGCTTATAGATATTTGTCTGGAGAAAAATCTGAGCATGATTGTGAATTCACTTTGACTTTTGGTATCAGCAGAATCAAAGCATTCGTGCAAAAGCTAAATGAGTGTAAGCTCAGTTGAGCGGGCGCTAAGCCAAGTACAGAAATGAGAACGACTCGTGGACGTTTCTGTGGAGAAATGCAGATACGTGATGGTGGCTTGTATCACGTCACTGTCATTGCCTTGATTTCCATCCGATATACACAG
Organism: Mesochorus sp. PSUC_FEM 10030011; assembly: GCA_018906735.1. Classification (NCBI taxonomy): domain Eukaryota; kingdom Metazoa; phylum Arthropoda; class Insecta; order Hymenoptera; family Ichneumonidae; genus Mesochorus; species Mesochorus sp. PSUC_FEM 10030011. The sequence goes on from JABMBV010061059.1 coordinate 5,697, forward strand.
CATTCGAATGCAGAGAGAACACTCCTCTTGTGTCCCTTTACTATTTGAATCCTCCCTCTTCTCTACTTCTCCGTCAAGGAAAGAAGAAAAAAACAGAAATATCAAAATGAGAAAACGAAGATGAAGAAATACAACGGACGTATGTCGGTGAATACAAGGAGAGAAGAGGGGAAAAAAGTGGCGGCAGGTCTTGACAGGCGTACGGGATAATAATTCGATCACGAAAAAAATTTGCCCACGTTCACATTAATATTCTCCGATGAGCGATTTCGTATTCACCCTCTGAAAGAACTTTTGCATATATTGGTCACGCATCACACGTATTTTTATTGATCACGAGGGCACGACCGTGCCTCTAATGCGCTACTGACTTTATTATAAACCGGTAGAATATCTTAACTAATATGAACAATTCAATATACATTTTATTGGTAAATATAACCATTCGGTAATGTAAATTTAAAATAATCTCACTGCGACTTCTTAATGTTTGGTAATCAAAAATATGCGTTATATTGTGGATACATTTTAGAAAAATAAAATTCAACATATTGAAAGCAAAGTTCAACCGACGAAGAATTTTCTTTTTCTATAGTCAATCTAAACTATAGTGAGGCTTGAAAACGTATAACAATGGATGCCACCAACAGAATATTTGATCTGGTCCTTGAGTTCAAATATCGGAATTCTCAAATTTCCACGACTAGTCAAGGTTGTTTCTTTCATCGAGTAAATGGATATGATGCTTTTTTTCAACTCGTTGAATAAGTCTTGTCCCTCGACCAGGCAAGGTTATATGAGTATGACAGGAGAGAAAAAAACCGAAGAAAGTTAGTGTTGAGTCTGGTCGGTAAAACGAGAGAGCAGGAAAGAAAAATAGTCGAGGGGGAAAAAAAAAGTGGAGAAACATACGCTTGTACGATATCCCATTGACTCCACGCTTGCCATCTATACCATAGCGCGTTTCTCCGCTGGATGGATCCGAGAGAGCTCTCTTACTCTGATTTATCATCCAATATTTGAGTGCGGAGCTTTTCAATCAGACACAAAGTTTACACAACAGCCCGCGGCCGGGCTCATGATGCCCGCACGCCAAGTTTTCTCGATTTCGCTGTATCCTCGAACCTGAAGAAAGATCTCGAAGCTTAACGTAGACAGAAGTAGAGACAAATACTCCCCCTCTCTGTAACTACTATTCCAACTGTCCTTCAGTGAAACTGAAAGAGAGAGAGAGAGAGCCATCTTCGGTCAACGTCACGATAAAGATCGAACTTTGACAGACAAATGGTTCATCAGAAAACATTTCAACCTTCGATATTCATTGTGTACTAGCTCTTTATTTGTTAATTATAAATCTGTGTAATTCGCAATGAGGTATTCTTCAAATTTGAAAACATTAAGAAATTTCGAGAAATTATATACGAGTGGCTGTAAAAATTATCCTATTAAATGTGTTGAAGTTCTAAAATAATGGTTTTGTGCAGTGTATAACATAAGTATAATAATTATAGTATAATAACGGTCACTTTGTTGTCGAACAGGTAACAGAGGATATGATGGATTGACTAAATATGTTTTTAGTCGGTCGTATAAATCGGCATCACGTTCAATATTCAACGCCCACAACGTTTTTCTGATGAGAAACAACGGGCACATATCAATCACTAGTTTCTTTCTCCCCTTATAATCCAATTTTACGATTCACTATTTTGTTTCTGATGTAACGAAATATGTGCCACGACTATAAGCATCAAACAGAAACGTGTCCATTAGTATGATTCTTGACTAAAACCACCAAAGTATCAAGTCCAAACTAAACTATGTTCTATCGAGAGTGGATACATTGAAAATACAAATACAGAATCATCGAAGAAAAAGAAACGAGAGCGAATATCCAGCTCTGGCTTTGTTGGGTTTTAAATGAGCGTGTTTTCTACTGGAGCGTGTACGAAGTTGGTAAACCAAGGACCTGGAAATGAAAGCCATGGGAGGGGGATGGGTGCTAAATTAATTATGTAGGTTAGTGAAGAACACGCGAGGTGAATGGCAGTTGAGTATCCGAGGTCGACATTGAGCACGAGAGCAGCACACCAAAGGAAGAGCTCTTTTCGTGTAGCGAGAGGAACCCCGCCCCTTTCTGTATACAGACGAGGCTCGTACCCGTAAAACCCCGTATATCTAATACTCGTTTCGCAAAGTAAACACACAATTCTCGTTTAGTTCACTCTCGCCCTTTCCACCAACAATATGGATACCGAGTGTCGGTGGCTCACGAGATGGTGCGCCGAGCGAGAAAAGAAAGGGCAGTGTAGAAAACGATAGAAAACCAGAACAGAGAAAAAGGAAAGAGAGAGAGAGAGAGAAAGAGTAACAGCGAAGAGAACTTTGGCCAGAGTAAACTAAAGTCTGTAAAGAATGCTTCATTACACGAATAAGGGAGCGATCTCCTAGTCCGATGGACATACAGTCGTCGCCGTGTGGTTGTTGCTAAAGAACGTTCAACTACTATACATACATACACTACTTTTCTAATGGCTCACGCAAGGATTCCTATTTGTGACGATAAGACTATACAAGGTGTGTTTGAGAACTTTCGAAAAATATTAGCAACATTTCTTTTTTTATTAAGTTCAATTTGTAGACATTTTACACATTTTTCGAATAAATTTTGAAAATCGGTTTTGACCATAACTGGATTTTCTTAACACTCCGTCCAAAGCAGAGGCTTGGAGCTTAGTATTCAATGCCAATTTTGGTTTCCAATTTTCAACAGATAGTGGAAAACAGATATTAGGCTATTTATGGGTAATCTCGATGTTTAATCAAAACGTTGGTCGAACATAGACGAACCCACTAATCCTGGAAAAAAGTACAACCGGCTCGACGTTTGCCCAGTACTGCGCCAACTGTTTACAATGATTGGTTATACTCGTGGGCCACTACTGGGGTAGTAGGCTAGAGCAAACAATTGATTCCCACGATTGGTCGACGATTGGCTCACGATTAATCCACGATTGGCCGAACAATAGTTGATACACGTTGCTAACATTGTTTTTCAACTGTCGTTAGTCAGTGATAAACTAATGGTAGGTCATTCCTAGATATTCTACCTGCTTTCGATACTTAAAACATTGGTTGACCATCGACGAATCAACTAACCCATGCTTAAGGCTGATGATTTTTTCCTACGGTTGGTAGCACAATGCTAGTCCAAACTTGGCCGTATATTCAATAATTGCCCATTTTTTTATGGAAGCTTGTATTTTCCAACATAATTTTCGACGATTTTTATAATAGGATAGTGTCACTTCAGATGGAACAACTTCGCTTCTAAGGCACCAAATTTTATAATATTTTTTTCTGAGAGTAAGTGACGAATACGGTTATCTAACGCAATAAATTATATTTAGATGGCTCTACTAAAAGTAAATATTTAAAAAAAAAGTCTTGTTTACATTGAAACGCACTTTGTACAATCGATTTTATTCTATCCCCTTTTCTCATCCCTCAGAAAAACTTGCTGACGCAACTAACAAACTTAACTGTACAAAAGAGAATCTTGCGAGTCATTAGTCTCCGATATCTCATTCTATCATGCTGCCCGAAATTTCATGATATATACAGTGGTAAACTTCTCCCTGGGGAATCCAGGTTGATGATTAGTGGAACACCGGCCTAAGCATGAGTGTCGGACCGAGTCATAGTGTCCTCGCGTATGTCAATTGTAGTTTATGTTGGTTTGACGAAGGATCGTACAGACGCCTCGAAGCAACTTTGTCATGTTGGATTACATTTAATAAAGTGTTGTTATGATCCTAAATGAGATTGACGATTGCACTGAAATTGTACTGAGAGTAACGGGTACAAGACTAACAACTTGTTCAGTTATCCTTGTTTGAATAGTGTATGCACTAGAGTCAACTTTTGGTCACGAAATGGCACACAAATCACCAGATTCATATTCCACAATCCATTGATCATAGTTTCACGTCAATCCGTCCAACTTGCATTCCTTTTTTTTTTCATGATCCGATACATGAATATTGACGCGATACATCGAGCCACGCGTTTCAATATTTCAGCCTTCAGGGAAAAATACAGTAGACGTGGCCACTTACAGGAGAGAATACGTGACGCAATATATTGAACGTATATACAGACAAGTTTTTCTCTCGGGTACTGCTGCTGCTGCTGCTGCTGTTGAAGATGCTCAACTTTGCTGGCACGAATATGTATACATGTACATTTCCGGTGGAGAAGAAAAGAAAATTACAACTGTTTGGTACAGGTATACGGGCACACGTCTCGCACGACGAAAAGACGCGTCAGTTGACGTGTGTTGGTCGGTTCAACACAAGTACATATATCTCTCGCACGGTTCTCAATGTTTCTTGCAGCGCAGATGATCTCTAGAAAATAATGTACCGCGACCCGATGACAAGAACACACCGAACGTTGGGCTCACAGGACATTACATTGCGTGGGCTGCTGTTGCTGCTGCTGTCGGTGTTTGGGAGCGCGAAAAGCATCACCCTCTGAACTGAAACGCAATGGGGTGAGTTGCTAGTGAGCTTTGGACATATTGTGCGGGCTGATGTGCGCTGGCGAGTATTCGTGTGCATACTATGGGATACCGGAATTGGGATGGGTGGATAGGTGGAATGTTCACACGAGGATACCGGGGAATAGGGACGTCAAAATATATGGTGAAATACACGCGGGCGACAGGGGTGACAAAGAAAGAAAGAGAAAAAAAACGAGGGGCGACATATAATAGTTGTGAAGGCAAAGCTATTTCACGGACGCCAACGAAAAAGATATACGAGAAAGAATGGAAGGGAAAAAAGCGAGAGAGAGAGAGAGAGAAGGAAAGGGAGAACAATGTGAATAAGGGCAAAAGTGAAAGACAATTTTTCTGCAGCTATTACATCGACTTCCGTCGCGCTTACAATTATATTCGCATGAAAAAAAAATTCTTGAATAACAAAGTAATTTGGCATACACAAGCATTTAATTCATCGAGAATATGATTACGAAGAGAAAGGACTGAGCGTTCAGTCGTTTTTTTTGTTACTGCTATTTCGAATATTCATTGGACTAATTGCAATTCCATTTAATAACCAATCTTCGTTAGGCACTGAATCTTTCTGTTTATTAAGTGGACTCAAACAAATGTTGACTATACGCGATAAAAATTTGTTGTCAATGGAGATTTTTCAGCTTTTCTATATAGTAATTGATTCGCAATGAAAATTTCATTGCGCTGTACGATTACGACGATGCACCCAAAGCCTTTGTTACAAATGTACAGTTGACGAAGATTACGCTGGGGTCATCATGAATTGCTATTTTTTTTTTTTTTTTTTTTAACAACCACCGACGTCGAGTCTCTGACTCGATAAATTCACTCTCAGCCTCTCCTAGCGCACACCATGCAGCATCGAGACACGAAAGTACGGGCACTCGAGTTTTCCAACGCGCAAAAGCCGTCGGACGGTTCGATCGAACCCATCAACGCCACTCCTACATACACGTGCATATCCGTGTATAAACGTCTATATATACTATAGATATGTAAACGAGAATTTTATTTTCCCGACCGTAAATTATTTTTCAGTAATATCGGGCCCTCGAAGGGAATAACGTTGAGCTCGACGTTATTATCAATGGACATTTTCACTCATGCATCTTGACGAGAAGAAATTATACGGTGAATGAGATTGATGTAAAACACATACGCTCGGATGTGTGCATCGACTCGAGATTGCATTTCATATTTGGACAGATTTAAAGAATTATCCGCGTGTTGCTCGACATTTTGAAATCACGTTGGTTACATCCGTTGGATATTCTGACAGCCGATTTATACATATCTGCATCTCGTGATTCCAGTGATTTTTTTTCTCTTCTTCCTTTTTTTTCTTTTACGATAATTTTTTTTTATGCAGCGCATTGGTTTATCCGAAAGATTTTATGGGCACGAGAAAAAAGCCTGTGAATGTGTGTATACTTATGGACATACAAGGCACGGGGCGTCAAAATATTCTGACTTTTTTGTAACTCCTCTAAAAGTACGGAGGGAAAAAAAAAAGTTTCTACGAGACTTTGGCCATTAGGCGGGGAGGCAGAAACGTTCCAAGTATCGTTTTATAGTTATGAAGGTAAGAGGGGGTTGTTTTCTCGTGGCTGGTATTTTTTGAGAGCTGAGGTATAGCCTCAAGGAGATATATAGTGTGGCTGTGGAAGAGTATACATTGCGAGGATCCGCGTTGTCGAGAGGACTCTTGGCTGTCGCGGAGAAACGTACGGCCGTAGCCACTATAGATCGCTGCTTAAAAGTACAAAGGTTGACACAGAAACACTCTTAGTCGAGGGTTCAAGGAAAGAGTGTATGTGTGTGTGAGAGAGAGAAAGAGAGAGAGCGAGAGATTTCTGAGATAAAGGGGCCTCGCTGCCCTTTTAATAACGGTCTAGCGCGGTGGCGTGTTACCATCCAGCGAGCTGTGCGCACCTAGTGCTTTCTTGAGGCAGAGAGACGGCGACCCGGTAAAGTGCCGTTGGTACAGTGCTCCCGGCAATATCTTCCGATTACGGCTAAGTAAAGCCTCTCTCGTCCACCACCCCATCAGCCCTCAAACCTTCCCAGCCAACCTTAACTTTCTACCTAACCAAGGAAACCGAAGTACCCGAATTTCTTAGACCTCTCTCTCTCTCTCTCTCTCTCTCTCTCCTGCACTCTCTCATTCTCTTTCACTTTCGTACTGGTGCACTTGTGCTGCCATCTATTACCTATACTACCACTACTACTTCACCATCTACTTCTAAATCCGACAAGACGCTGGAGCGTCTCTCGTCTCACGGTTAAAATTGCAATCAAGCTGCAATCGTAAACGAAGTTATACGAGAGCTTGTGTATACTATACTGTATGGAGAGGGTGAAATTAAGAGGGGATGAAATACGAAGGTTGTGTCAATCGATTAAGAAATAGACATAAATATAAAACACTTTTGTTAAATTTCTTCTTTGAGCTTGATGCGATGTGGCGGCTTCGTATTTCTTTTTTTTTTCTTTTTCATAAAATTACCAGCACTTTAGGGGAAAGGGGTAAAAGCGTGAGGAATGCATCGAAAAGAAACATGGTCCTTTGTATACGTGTATATATGTATATATAAAGATAGAGTAGACTTGGGAGGGGAAGAACCCGAGGCCGGCCAGCGAGCGGTGATGAATAGCGGTAATTTATTCTAATTGGCTAAAGCGCGCGGCCATTAATAAGCAATCCACGATGCCACCCCGAGCTTCTGCTACTATCTCTTCCTTTCTCTTTCACGTTGGTACAAAGAGGAAGAGGAAGAGGGAGGAGAGTCAAGCTCACCATAGAGAAAAATGCGAATATGCAGGATTGAGAGAATAAGAGAAAGATAAGGGTGCCAAAGGGAGTAAGATACTGAAAAAGGGAAGCAGCAGAAAGGAGGCTCTCTCGTGGAAGAAAGCGCTGCCGGATCTTAATGACGCTTATTACTCTCCTCGGAGCCAACCATCCTCTCCTCGTCTCTCTCTCTTTCTCTCTCTTGCACTTTCTCGCTCTCCTCACTGATATATTTCCTCTATTTTTCGCCCCGCGGGGAAATCAAGAGCGTAATAGAACATAATTAGTTACAGACTCCCACTATTCGTAACTTAGACGTGCATTATGCGCAATCAAGGTGACGAAGTGGTGCCAGCGGTATGCCTCTGTGCATTTCTCAGCTCTTCTGCCCTCTTTCTCTTGTTCTCTTGCAAGTTAATATACACTTCGATATATATGCAATTAAATGTATAT
>JABMBV010061060.1:0-22676 GCA_018906735.1 Mesochorus sp. PSUC_FEM 10030011
AAAAAAAAATATTATGATTATATTCGATACAATTTGATTGGTATAAAATTGAATTTTTGAATTAAAAAAAAAGTAAATAATCGATATATCGATATCGCGAGAATCGATATAATTCCGGTAAAGCAATGGCGCGACTAATCGTCTACCACGCACAAGCACGAGCACGAGTCGGTTAAACTGAAAGATCTCTCTCTCTCTCTCCTTGTCTCGTTACGTACATTGTTAAATTAATTTTTAATAAATAATCGTGATTATAAATAATAACACACTAATAGCAGACATGGACTACGAAGCCATAGCCAAATACTTTGTGTCAGAGTATTATGTTAAATTTGACGACCCCTCGCAAAGACATCACCTCTCTATGTTTTACAATGTAAGTTTCGAGAAGTTTGAAAAAAAAAAAAAAGTTTGGCATATGATTTTTGGCCTTTAACCTTGCTTTTGTAAAACGTTTTTTTTACAGGAAAGCGATTCTTGTATGATGTTTGAGGGAATGATGATTCTAGGTCAAATAAAAATAATTCAAAAATTAACTGTGAGTATATTTTAGGTTAGTTATTATTATTATGTCTTTATAATGAAAAAAAAACATAAATAAATGAATCGTTATTCTTATTCGTTGTTACAGAGTTTGACCTTTCAAAAAATACATCGTATAATCACCGCCTTAGATGCACAGCAAATGTTCGACGGCAGTATTCTCATATGCGTAATGGGAAGACTCCAGGTAAGACTCGATCCAACATTTTATTCAAACAGAGAAATTGTAGTATAAGCATCCGTACATTTGTACAATGATAATTCGTCTATGGGTGTGTTTAGAACAACTCAACATTCAATATTTTTCACAATTTTCTAATTTTTTTTTTTCACATTTTATAAACCACATTTTTTCAATATCAATTATTTCAATATTAACCCACAAACGCTAACACGGGTCATTCATGTCATTCAGATCAAAAATTTCGATTTTTATTCCTGTTTTTGTTTTTTCGATCGGATTAAATTTATCATTGTTTAGTTAAGGGTTCAAAGAATGCCTACGAATTTTTTTTAAATAATAATAATAATAATTTGGGGTTTCACTCTCATAACTCTTTTCGGCTTTTTACAAGGTCATCAACCGTTTTACTTCCATTAACCGTCTACACTTACAACCATCTTTCTAACACCTTAATTTCCTACTTAGGATATTTCCTATTCAAGGTATTCTGGTGTCCAACCACCAGAATTGCAGCGGAAGAAACGCTTGAAAAAATCAGTGATGTTTACTGGAATTTGAACCCAGGCTAGCTGCATGCGAACACGAGATCTTATCCACTTAGCCACTGCGCTCCTTGAATTTTTTTCTATATTTAAAGCACAGTGAAACAAGCGAATGCCTATTAATCGCTCAAAACAACGTTAGTTGACAAGGGTTAATTCAATTTAAATTCCAATAATTTATTGCAACATCGATAATTCAAATAATCAATAGCGGTGCACTAAATGCAATATTCTCAAGAATAAACATGATTATTTAATCAATTTAACTAAATTATTAACGTAATAAAAAAATATGAAGATTGTTATTCATCATTTCGATTGAAAATATTTGTTATAATTTTGTCTACTGGTTTTATAAGTTGATCCTGCAAAATATTAATAATTAATTAATCGGGGAGTTTTATTTGTACGCGTTTTACGGGTTTTTACTAATCCTTCCTAACACTTCCATCCTATTTTTTTCTTATTCATTTCTCATTTTTTGGGTAGGTAAAGATGCCAGAGTATTGCCCGCAGCCACTTCTCCCTAACCTCATTCTGTATCGAATTTGCCCTAGGACCAGGGAAACTGCGGAAAACCTGGCCGATACAGTCTGCGCTTTCAACAATTCCTGGGCATTACTGCGAGTAAACTCGAGCAGCAATGCCCATTCCCTGGAAAAATTCCACTCGGTTGTACAGTGGCGCTAATCAGCGCGCGGCTCGAGCGGTCATCGATTCCAGTACTGACAGAAGCCAATGCTGCTTTATTTTGGCAACCGCCCGAGCCACGCATCGATTACGCACTCACTACTGTCGAGAAAAATATTAATAATGAATTCCACTTATCAATAACTGACGATATTTTTGAGAAAGAAGATATTCAAATTTTCCACGTGTTTGACAAACGTGGTTTGCAACACTCTACTCGATGCCTAAACACTTTTTAATTACTATCATTAGTGATAGCTATTTTGGATTGGGTTATTTAACGTTGAGCTGGTTCAAACTCACCGAATTTGAATTAAAAAAAAAAATGTTAAAGTTAGATCGGAATTTTCGTTTTTATATGCCTCTGCTATATATTTGTTTAGAGTTGTATGTGTCTCTTAAGGAGTTTCGGTACCACTAATCAATATGATTGAAATTGAATAAAATTTGGTGAATATATATGTATCTTAGTATTATATATGGCAATACAAATTTTTTCAGATTTTTTTTCCACTCAGTTATCGAATAATTGACCATTAAATTGACCACCAAATTTTATTAAATTCCAAAGTTTTTAAATTTTTTTATTTTTTCAACATGGTTTTAGCATGGCACCATTGTATCGGCGGTCCCGAAATTCCTTAACATGAAGTGAACACTGAAAGATAATTTAAGTAATTACAAAAAAATTGTGCATATAAATCTATTGATATTGATGTGTTTGACAGACGGACGATGATCCACCTCATGCATACAACCATACATTTGTTTTGAGGCGGCTCGACAACTCCTTCTTTGTGCAACACGAAATATTCAGACTCGCGTTGCATAACCAAGCCTGAGACGGAGCTCGTAAACAATGCTGCTTATCGTCACAGCAAATCTTCAAGAATCATTATGGTAAATCATATCTGATTTTATTATATTTCAACGTATAAAAAAAACAAAAACAAAAACAAATTTTTGCGATGGTGTGTTTAATCAAGTTGTCTATTGATACATTGTATTATTGATAGTTTTACAAATCAAGTAATAAAAATAATATTCTTGAAAAACCTAAATTTCTAGTTTACAAAAATTAAAAGTATTATTCGTAATATTAATAATATTCAATAGATTCTCACTGATAATTATAAAATGGAGTAATGAAGGCGTGATATCACGCAGAATTTTTTTTCATTCCATCCCATCTCATCTCGTTACAGGCAAACCTACCACATACGTTCTCATTCATGTTAAAACCGTTGGGAAACTCGTTCTACTGTCAGCACGATGTCTTCCGTCTCGGTATTCACACCAGTGCGTTAAAAGTCAAATATAAAAAAATAAAAAATAAAAAAAAAAGAAAAAAGAACCTATTGAGAAAGAGAAAGAAAACAAGCAACTACCCAGTAAAAACCCTTAATACGAGAGTAAAAAGCTTTAAAATTTTTGCCCATTTTCTAATCCATAATTCACTTTGTATCTTTATATAGAAAAAAGTGCTTTTTGTTTTTGTCATACGGAAGGAAAAAATAAAAGAGAAGCATATATCTGTAGCGCTTAACAGAGGTTTTTCGACGGCACAGCAATAAACACAGAAAATATTTTACCCGCAGTTTGCTCCTTGAAAAATAGAGTCCAAAACACATACACACACACACACACACGATTGAAAAGAAAGCACTAAAACGAGTGGGCAAGCGTTCTATCAACATCAGTGGTTAAAACTCGCTCACGCAACGAATAACTTTAAACATGTATTTTATAAATATTCGATGCTTTGTATTCTTGTAGTTCAAAGATATCCGAATGTATGAATAAGATTTATTTTTAAATCAATGTGTTATCGATAAAAGTTTGGATTAATAATTTTCTAGTACTCGATGGACTAATAATAAGCCTTGTCGCAACTTTTACCGCTGATGTTATTAAAAACTCAATTAACAGTATCGAAATAATATTCAAATAAATATTAGGTTTGTCCTACAAATTTCCACGTTTATCCTGTTCAGCTTCGATGGCCTGAAAGAGCGCCTGGAAATTTCCGGCTCCAAAACCCTAAAAAAGACATCAAAAATTTAGTTAAGCGAGAAGAAAATTTGTTTTTTTTTTTTTATTGCTTACATTGTGATTTCTGCGCTGTATAATTTCGATGAATAGAGTCGGTCGATCCTGAACGTTTCTCGAAAATATCTGAAGCAAATAACCATTCTCGTCGAAATCAATTAGAATTTTCAATGTCTGTAATACATCGATGTCTTCGATAACTTTTGTAGCGCTTCCCTCAAGACGTTTTTTCAGCATGTCGTAATAAGTGTCGGGTACATTGAGAAATTCGACGCCGCGAGATCGCAAGTTCGTTACCGCTTGAATAATATCGTGAGTATTCAACGCGATATGTTGTATACCAGCGCCACCGTAATACTCTACGAATTCTTGTATCTGCGAACGTTTTTTTCCAGGCGCTGGCTCGTTTATCGGTATCTTGACCGTTTCCTGCCAATTTGTCATGACGATCGAACGTAGGGCCGAAAATTCGGTGTGCAATTGGGTATCGTCCACCGACCAAAATCTATGGAACTGAAGTATCTCTTCGTACCTGTAATTCGAATAACACTTTCAAGCGATGCGACTTTCAAACACTGCTACTTTGTTACTTTTTATCTACTCACCATTTAGCGACTGGTTCCATTTCGTGATCAGGTTGATTCCCAACACAGTGGTCGATGAAATCCAATCCAGTGCTTGGCCTGATAAAAAAAATGGTTTATCTTTGTTTACGTGTCTTTCAGAACATACAAACTGTAATTTAGGCATCAAAAAAACTCACAGGAGTCTTGAAATTGGATCGGGTGCAACGTCCACGTAGCCAGGAAGAAATCGACTTTTGGAATATCCCGTGCGATCGACTAGGGTATGGAGAGTCTCTCCGAACTAAAAGAAAATAAAACGAATATTGGGCTTTTTATTTAAGGGGGTGATGATCTAAATAAAAATGCAGAGAATTAGATAAAATTTAGACGAAATATTTTTTTACAATGAAATAAGTTAATTAACTTTTCAAATTATTTTCTTGAAATTTTTCATTTACATAGTTTATGAGTAATATGTGTACAAACTTAAATAACTTTCACAAATTTCAATCGATTTGAACATTTCTTGTTTGCCGAAAACCCCCTAAAACTGATTTTTGTGTATTTTAGTAAAGAATATGCTTCAACCAGTTTTTGCATGAAAACTTGAAAATTTCCTGCCGGTCGACCAGAGTAAAACCACCATTTAAAGAGTTAAATATCTATATATATTTTTATGCATCTCTTACAGTTTGTATTGTAGCCATTCTGACGATGCCGTGTTGGTCGCTCTCTTGCCAAATGTCTTTCACTATCTTGGCGCCTCGTTCCTTCGCTACTTTGACTATAATGTCAATGTCCTCGACTGTAAAAGCAATGTCTCTCACACCATCCCCATGGCGAGCTAAATGATTTGACATTTCAGGCTGATCGGGTTCGTAAGCAGACTCAAAAACAAAGATAATCTAAAAAAACAAGGAAAATTAGGGAAAAAGTTCCAACACCAAAATACCTTCGTTTCAAACCTGATTCTGCTTGACTGCGTGCGACGCAATCTCTCGAGATCCAGTCTCCAAGCCACGATAGCAGAGAGGCTTGAATCCAAATCTACTCGTGTAAAAACTGGCAGCCTAAAAGTTAAAAAAAATAATTGAATTTCGCTTGAATTGTTCGAATGTTTGAAAATTCCCAACTATTTTTTGAATCCCACCTGCTTTGCATTTCCGACCCATAATTTGATGTGGTCGAAGCATATAAAATCCCCACCAATCGGCTGAAAAATTTACAAAACGCAAAATTTTAGTATATTGAGAATTTTAATTCAGTTCTGTTTGGTAAAAAGTAAAATTTAAAAAAATCAATATCCAGACTAAATGAATTGAAACATGAAAAAATGTGTGTGAATTTATCAAATAATTTTACGAATGACTTACTTTTGGACCTTTGTCGGTGTAAGTAGTCTACAAAAAATGGAAAAAATAATACAATTATTCTTTTGTTTAAGCACATTGGGATAAAACTTTGTAGAATTTACCATTTTAAACGATTCGCGATAAGCCACTAAAGAAGATAAAAAATGTCTCGAAGAAGAAAGCAGAGTCCACGCACAAGTTCACTACTGATAGTCGTCAAATCGTTGGAATCGTACTGAGCGTTCGCGGCCCATGGATTCCCTGTTTAAATAAGAAAGCCCAGATGAGAGCTGCAACTTTTGGTGGCCGTTGATTGGTCGACTCGAGGAGGTATGTTTGTCGTTATTTCCAGTAAAAGATCGTAAATTAAATCGGTATAAATTAATCGTGGCAAGCCGGTCTGGGCAACCACGACACGGATGGCTGATCCCCGCGTGCAGATGGGCTCGCCTCTCCCTCTCTGGGATCTTTCCACAAAGACCAAGGTTTTTTAAACTCGAAACGATTCTGGAATTTTGCCGATGTACTCGTAATCACAATCATCTTTGGAGAGGTCTCGAAGACAGGATTTTATTGCCATAGGAAATAGAGATTGTTTTTCCAAGGACATTTATCAGCAAATTAATAAACAATGAAAGTGGGATCAATGTTTACACCTTATTATGAAAATATGAGTGGAAATATTTCAAGGATTATCTTGTTTGTCATTCATAAAGATTCTGGTTGAAATTGCAAAATTTACCTTTCCTGATTTATTTATTGAGTACGACTTTCGTAAAAATTATCAAAACTTTCAAAAATCTTTCAAATTTTCACAAACTATTAAGCAATAACTCAACAGTAAAAATAAAATAATTCACGAAAAAAGAAAAGAAAAAAATGAGCCAAGTGGTTTGCATTTCTGGGGGATAATTATGCTAATCAAGTGGTCGAACTAGAAGGAGGCTCGTCGAGCAACGACTTGAACCAGCCACCAAACAGCGGTTTCTCTCGAGGCTGTTTACAACGATGTTGTTACGTAGTTAGAGGAATATCCTTGGTTAATTACGCCTCTTGCAACTTGAAAAAAATATATAATAACAAGAACATCTTATAACAAGGTTTTGTTGTTGAAATTTTATTTACTCATTTATCGCGGATTACTTCATTCGAGTTTTCGATCCCATTTTTTTTCTCATATTTAAAATTCTTCGGTGTCCCATTATAATTGGAAAATACTGAATTAGCTAAATTGACAAACATCTTTCTAATATTAGTATAACGACGGGGGAAAAAATGGACTCGTCACAGAATCAGGAATACTAAGAGTTACAGGGGATCTCTATTAGTATTATTATTAATTTATATATTAATCTAAAAATCGCATTAACAATAACAAATGATTATTTTCGAACGGAGAAAATAATCTTAATCAAGATTCGTACTTATTTTTTTAAATGCGCATCTAATAAACTGACAACACAACCGTTTTTTTATGTTATGTTATGATAAACATGATTTGAATATTTAAAAAAATCATAAATAGGGACGCAAATTTGATTTCTTTTCCACTCGGCAGGTTCGAGCGCTTTAATGGCCATAACGTATGCAAAGCATGGTTTTTATCTCGTATTTCATTCTGTTCGTCTTTTTTTTTTTTACAAAAATACACATGGAAAATAGCGAAAAGCGAAATCCTCAATAGAATCTCAACAAGAGATATTTGCTTTTTTGTTTTTAAACGAAGCATCTTATTCGATAATTGGCACAGTTTGGAATGCGAACATCTATTGTGTGGAAATGTTTCAAGTAGAAAAAGCAGGAATGTTTGAGAACAGTTCAAGGAACACGGCTATTACATTTCCCGATTAAACAAAGGGTGGACAAAATAAACGATGTTGGTCCATACCATTAATAACGAGCTTTCGAAGCCTGTGCAAAAATAGTTGTATCGCGTTTTGACTAGGAAGTAACAGTCGTATTGCTTGAACCCCGGGAAATTCGCTTAAACAACGCAATGATATGTTTTTTTTTTTCGTTTTTTTTTGTAATATACTTTTTAAAAAAGTATTATACCGTGATCTCTTTCGAGACGGCGTTTAGCTTTAAGAGGAACGATACCCATGAGATCGGCTGGCGTGGGTAATCCTCCGGAAACATTCGGTGCCATTGCTTGTTGATAAAAAATTTGTGTTTTACCGCGTTGACTCCCATAAACGACCATGTCCTCGGTCCTCACAATAATATCGGTGAGATTACTCGCTTTGGTGAATCGATTATGCAGCGATGATACGATGTCCAATTCGGTAACGCCCCATAAGCCGGATCGATGCAGTGTGTCCCATTGTGGATCGACGCTCAGGACACTGTACAATTCTTTGTTCTCGTTCGAGGGCATGGGATCGAGACACTGCTGTAAACGAGTTTCCAAACGTCCCAGAGTATTTACGCACGTTTCCCACTGAAATCGAACATAGACTCGTTATTTAAAAGGATTTGGGATGTTTGAATCTTTTTTTACAAAGCTAAGAACATTCTTAACGAGATGAGAAGAAATCGCAATTTTTCAAAAACTTTTATAAGAGCCCATGTTATAAGATGCCATTTTCAACATCAAATATCTGATATTCAAGAAAATTTACACAAATTTTTAATTAATTATTCAGAAATAATTAATTATAATTTTACGTATACTTTGTTATCGAATGGAAAAATGTAAAAACTCACGAGATTGTGTATGAGATCCGGATTATTACCAGTTCCATCTTCCATCAGCAGAAAGAGTACCATATTGTCATGTCCGCATATAAATAATTCGGTTTTTTCGAAAGCCGCGACTGAATCTTTGGCTTGGCCACTGAGCCAAAAGAGATGATCCTCGAGTCCCGCAGAATCGGCGACTGATGTTCCACCGATCGTACGGGCGGTGCTCTCGGATTTGTTTCTCGTGACGCGGCTCGACATGGTCGACGAATCGCAGCCGAACTCGCTGGGCGTAGTGTCTCTGCTGCAGAAGCCGCTTGTACGTTCATCGGCAGCGAGTAAGCTAAGTTTCGACATCAGGGGTGTTAGTTCGAGGCCCTCGAGTTTGCTCTTGTTCCGTTGGGTCATATCAAACGCGGATTTCCGGCGATCGTTTTCGCTGGAGGCTGGGGCGTTCAGCGACTTAAGAGGCAAACTCATTGAACGCCGATAATTTTCCTGTTTGCTTTTGCCCTTTTCGAGTCTGGTGTCGAGGGACTCGAAATTTGTCGTTTTACTCGACAGGTCACTCGGCTCGCGAATTATTTCGAAACTTTCCGAGATTTTTGAAACTTGCTCATCGTGCGACTCGGGGCTCGTACCGTTTTTTTCCACGTTACGTATCGTTGTACTCTGCTCTTTGACGAGCTGCTGATAGTGCGAAGCTATGTAATGATCGTATAGTGAACGCGAGACGGGTGTACCGTCGTTGCGAAAAACCGGATAACAAGGATCTGTGATTGTGCTGAAACGATTTTTCCCGAGTTGTTTGTCAGGCAGATTGCTACTCATCTTATCGAGGCGCAACGAGCCGCATATGTCCGGCGAACGATCGTCCGAAAGATCCGACAGACTCGAACTTTTTCGATCCCAACCGAGCCCATCGCGCTGATGTTTCTTTTCATTAATCGTCGCTGAATTTATCAATTTATTCAAGCGCTTGCAGCGTAACGCCTCTTTCACAACGTCCGGTATCTCGTCGAGATTCTCATCGACCATTCGATTTTCCATAGATTTTTCCCTCGGCCGACAATTTTCGAGCTCCTCGTTTCCGCTGCATATCGAAACCGCTGTACCGTGCAAAACGCGATTAACGTCCTTGAGAGGAGTCGAACACACGCTGGGCGTCAACGGTGGATTCACGTGCTTCGGACGTTCGTAATCAGTCATTTTTCGAGTGGATGCGAATCCCGAATTCGTCGGTAAGCTCGAAACCCGCGAAATATTCCGACGAGTCTCCTCCGTGCTCGTCTCGCCCGATTCTCCCTCCTCCGGAACGGTAAAGATTCTCGAAGTGTCGCGCTTCATTCCTGACGAAGCGATTATCTTTTTGTATGTGCTTTTTCGTGTTGTACTGTCTATCGCGTATGAGGAAGAGGACGATACGCTCGAGTCTTCCGGAAGCTCCAAGGATTGTCGGCGTTGAACGTACACTCGAAGCAATTGAACGCCAAGTGGAAGGTGAAAACTCGTTGGTATTCGTTCAGCGGGAGCCTTTGATTAATTGTCGTTTATTCATTTGTAAAAAATGTTAAAAGGATCGCAAATTTTGATAATTGTTTACCTTTATTCGATAGGGATCCGTGATTACGAGTTGTTTCGTCAATTCTGCGTTCAACTGCGTCGCGACGACTCTATAAAATATTAAACATACATTTCTAAATATTGCATTCTTCCTGTTATTAATTTTTCTTATCACACTAGCCACATACTTATTGTTGTAAAACATAGCACCAGCCATAACGCCGTTTGTTTCTTGACAATACTGCAAAACCTGCATCGCCTCGAGAAATACATTGCTCGCACCTTTCGGCAATTTTATCATTGGTAAGTTTGAGAACAAATTGGCACTGTATTGCAAAATCGGTAAATAAGTTTCCAACATCTGATAGAGCTTCTCCGTAAATTTATTTCTATCGTTGTTGAACGAGGAAGATATCGTCTCAAGGTCACAATGAAAAAATTTCAATATCGATTCCAGAGTCGTTGCTCTCCTCTCGAGTATCCAATCGTGAATATTTCTGTCCGTTCCGACAGCCTAAAATCACACACACGTTTTTAATATTTCTTTTTTTTTATAAGCAGTTCCATTGAATGTATATTGAAAGAGTCCAAAACTAGAGAAGGGTCTGAAACTTTAAATATTTCTGTTTTAAAATAATAAATAATTAGGAAATTTTGCTAGAACTTCAATACTGGATTGAACTTTCTATCAACAAAAATTTAATCGCGCAAATTCGAAAAATATATTTTTTGTGAAAAACGATAGATTCCCCTGTATTTTACGATCTTAAAAAAATCTCTCTGCACTCGGCGAAG
Source organism: Mesochorus sp. PSUC_FEM 10030011 (assembly GCA_018906735.1). NCBI lineage: Eukaryota > Metazoa > Arthropoda > Insecta > Hymenoptera > Ichneumonidae > Mesochorus > Mesochorus sp. PSUC_FEM 10030011. The sequence goes on from JABMBV010061060.1 coordinate 10,967, forward strand.
TAAAAAAAAAACAACTCACCAAGACGTACTGGCCGAATTTTTTAATAACAAATTTTCCACCTTGTAAGGATATTAAATTAGGAGGCGAGAAGGAGCTGCTGAGAAAATGATTGACACCCATGAGTTGTCCCGCCAGAGCGAGTCTCTGAGTCGGGGATACCCAAGCCGGATGAAAGTACATGACAGCGTCGGCCGGGTCGTCGTCTTCCTTACGACACCTGGAGGTGTCGTAGATAAAAACGATCATCATCTCTCTGAAACAAGAGCGAGCGTGCCGGTGTGATTGAAGAAATTTTTAGTCGTTCGAAGAAGTAACGAGCCGAGTTGGGAAAAGCCAAGTAGTTGCTACCGAGAAGCGACACTCACACGAGTTTGAAGTCTGCATTGTTTTTGAGGTAAATGAGCGAATTGAATAGTGACATATGGAAAACAAAGATAAATAAATATACATAAATGAATGAGAATCTCGCGGAGAGATAAGCCGCGAGCCGGGTCGAGGGAATTGATACTGTCAAGTAAACATAATCGTCGAATTTGCGACTCGTCGACAAGGCTAATTGGATAACGAAAGGAAAAAAAAAAAGAGAGAGAACAAAAAAACGATTACGCAATGTGTATACTTTGCCATGGTGATTAATTTCCAAACGAAACTGTGTAGCTGTCAGTCGCGCTCTCCGCTGCCGCGTTTATCGCACGAACAATACACGCCGGTTACTGAACTTGGATAAAGCTCAATGATCGGATATACGACGAAATAATCATCTTATGAAATGGAAATTAACTTTTTACGATAATTGTACGAATTTAATCAATTACGCGAGAACGATATTGTTATTCAAATGATTTTTCACGTCGGAAAATGTGCCGCCATGTTGTTTATTGATTATATAGTTTTTTTTTTTTTCAAAGTAAACATCAAAGAAATAAATATATCGATGTATCGTTTGAGCTGAAAGTTTTTTAGTTTTGTTTCATTTTTTTTTTTCGTTTAATACAATTGCATTATTTTGGTCAGTTTCATGAAATTTAATTTTGCCGAGAGAATCATTATTTTTACTGTCTATAATCTACTCGATATCTTCGTGATGAGATTTACGTCAAAACAACGGCGACGGCGTCGTCGTGTTTGCCAATTTTTTTTCCATCCTATTGGCAAAAGTTTGCGATATTACCATCAATGGGAGTGAGGGCGCGCAGTTCGCGGTGTCCGAGCCCGCGCCGCTCATCCTGTCATGGAGGTGAATTCGTGATGTTTGTGCAGATTCCTCGTCGAGTTTTTAATTGTCATGTAATGTTCGAATAAAACGTACATTTAATCCAATTGTATGTCAGTTAGATCGTCGTAATGTGTTGTTAACGTTGAACGATTCAAAATAGTCGTATCTATCAACTGCATCGTCAGGTAGAGGTAAATATTAGAAAAAAAAAAAAAAAACGATCGGCTTGCCGCTTTTCGCATTGACATTGCATTTTTACCGATTTCTTTGTTAAAATGTTATTTATCAGCGTATAATATTCGTCTTTTTAGAATAATAAATCATCTAGAATAAATCGGGTCTTTGTACGAGTCGTTTTGGTGTCACAGACGCTATCAATCTTGGCGGTATTTGGCAGTTTTTTTTTATGGCAACATAACCTCAAATTCCTCGAATTTACATCCCCCGCGTGTCTCGAGATTTAATATGTCATTTGTGTTATTTATCGATCATTCATCTCGTTCTACAATATTTAATTATTTTTTATTTTTTTCAATAAATTGCTCGTAAAAAATTCATGTTTTATGTTGATACGAACGGTTTGTGTGTTTTTAGCCAAACGAACTGTCAATCGCGTCCTTACGTCGGATGTTACACGTTCAATGATTTACCGTAACTATTTTGTTTTTGTTTCTTTGTTTTTTTCAGCCCAAGATATTATATTATTAGATACATAAATTAAAATAATGGAGCAAGAAAGTGAATCTTTAGTGAATAAGGACAACGATCCTTCTTCCGATAAAAGCAAGCCTGAAGGTTCCGACTTGCCTGTCGATGAGCCAGTTCCTGATCCAGTCGAATCGCATAGTGAAGAATCTGGAGCCACGGCTGAAACTGACGACAAAACAGAGAAAGATTCCAGGTGCAAGATTGCGGAATCAGTTCTGGAGGATGAAACGAGTAAAAATTCTGAGCAAGTTTCAGACGACAAAGAGAATTCCGAGGCTGATGCAAGTCCGAATACAGATGTGAGTCCTGAAGTTAGCGAGACTTTAGAAACTGAAAAAAAGTTGGACGAGAGTAGGGAGGATAAAGTTCCACCAGTGGAGGGGGATACGGAATCTTCATCCGAAGCTCCAGCTCAGGAAATAGAGAATTTGAGAGTAGACGAAGAAAAGTCTGAGGCTCCTGAAGAGCCGCTCGTAGAATCTACAAGTGCGAGCAAAATTCCAGATGGTCCTAGTAAAACTGATGGAGCAGTGACTGATGTAACTACGGAAAATAATGTGCTGAATGAGGCGGACTCTGTGAGTAAGGAAGTAGAGAAACCGGCAGCTGAAGCGCCATTCGAATCGACGCTCCCCGAAGAGACTGATGAGCCAAACAATGAACAGTCCAGTAAAAAAACGATTCAAGAACCGTCGGAAGAGTTGGCGTGTGAGAATGATCGAACAAAGTTTTCTGAGAACCTTTCGGACGTCGTTGATTCCTCGGAGACGAAAAAATCGTCTGACGAATCGAAATTGGACAGCGAGGCAGGCGTATCGACGAGCAGCGATGCGGAAAACAAGGACAATACCGAGAAGCAAATGATAGAGCCGGAAAATACAGAATTCGTGCAAATAAGCCAGGACAAGCAAGACGACGGGCAGAACGAGGGTCAAGCGATCGCAGACGCCGAAGATCCTTTCGGCGGCGACAATCTTAGCACGGAAAATTCTGAACAAATCGATTCGCCGGACGGCGAAGTCGGCGGTAATTTCCACAAGTTGGGCGATCAAGCGGTCAACCTCCAGGACGTTGTGAACGCCAAGGAAACGACTGGCACGTTCGAGGCCTCTGGGAGAGAGTTTTCAACGGAGGATAGTAATCCGGGGTCGGAAACCAATACCGAATCCGTTGAAATTATTCGGGAAAACGTTGCCTCGGAGGAGCTCAGCATCGAGGATCCCAAGGACGTTGCGACGAGCAAGAGCACGACCGATGCTGAGTCTAACGAAGCGAGTAACGCCGATAGAGCTAGCGCGGAGCCGATGTCCGTCGACATCACGAACGATACGGAGGACGGTAACGACGAGAAAGATAAGAAAAAGAAGAACGATAGCGAGGCCATGGACACGGAGTCGGAATCGCAATCGAATGTTTTACCGGGTCAGGACGATGAAATTTGCATAATACCTGATAGCATGAAAGAATCAACGAGTTCGAGGACCAACGCTGCTGAGAATATTGACGAAGCGACAATCATCGACGACGTGGAGATGAACAAATCGTTGGATCGCGAGAAGGATCAAATGGACAAGGCGGAAGAGGCGCCCAAAGAATTGGAGATCGTTAACAATGAAGTAGAAATGGCGGAAGACGGTCAGGAACCCTCCTCGGTTCCTCAGGATGATGTATGCAGAGATCAAGAAAAAACGTTAGCTTCGGAGAAAAAATCGTCAACGAGCAACGACGACGTCATAGACGTTGTCGACGATGAATTAAACAAAACTTCGGAGATCGATGAAATAACCAGTAACGACACGAAATGTAAACAGTGCAATGAAAAAAAAGTATGCAACATCATCGTCAAACTCGGCAGCGAGAGCTTTACTGTTTGTTCGCAAGCTTGCAAAACTGCGTTCGCTGGTAAAAACAACAAGTCGATGGACATACCGAGCGATGCTGTTAATTCGAAGCGTGAAAAACGATGCGCAAGTTGTCTTTTGATCGTCGAGACCACGGATGAGCGCAATTTATCCTGGGAAACGATGGAATTCTGCAATGAAGAGTGTTTGGGAAAATTTCAAACTAAATACGGCAGCTATTGTCGCAATTGCAACGGTTCCGTACAGCCCATAAGTTTGGGCAAATACTGCGTCAGGTTCGGCTACGACGTCCGACAATTCTGCTGCTCCTCTTGTTTAGAGGAATTTAAAAAAGGACTGAAAGTATGCAGCTACTGCCAGAAGGATATTAGCTCGGGGACCGAAGGATTTTTGGCACCTGTTGGTGATAAGGGACAGTTCAAGGATTTCTGCACTCAGTATTGTATGGAAAAATATTCTCATATGAATTCTAGCGAACCACCGAGCGCTGAGAGAAAATCGTGCAGCGTTTGTCAAGAGGTAATGATCTCTCGTATTGTCTCAACGAATAATCATGATCAATTAATCATCTTTTATTAATTAATTTAATTCGTCAACTCGGATTCCAGGTCAAAGTCGTTCACTGCGAGGTTCAGATAGACAGAGCCACGCCGGTCGCCATATGCAGTGATCCCTGTTTCGCTGCTTTTAAATTCGTCAATAAGGTCGATCCCGAGCAATGCTCGACGTGCAAAAAATTCTTTGAGCTTGCGAACAAAAAAAGCTTCGTCGTTTTTTACGAGGATGAAGCCCATACTTTTTGCAACAAGACTTGTCTCAATATATTTATCATAACTAATCGTAAAATTGTACCTTGCAACTGGTGCAAAGTTAAGAAATACAATTTCGACATGATCAAAAAAGATTTGAAGACCGGTCAGGCGCTCATGATGTGTAGCTTGAACTGCTTGACGCTGTATCAGGTACGAGCGGTTTTTTTTTTTAACAATGATAATATATCTCGTCGTAGGCCAGTTATCAAATTAGTCAAAAGTATTTACAAAGTTCTTAAATTCGTGAAAATTAACGTGGGGTTTAGTTGAAAGATTGGACAATCAATTAGAACTTTTTTCATGCTTTATTGACTGGCTTATTACCAAACATTAAAATATCGATAATTTAATTAATATATATTTTTTAAGGTTTCGGTGAACGCTGTATCAGCAAGGCGCATAAGCTGTGATTTCTGTAAAGAATTTTCGCAAGCTCAGTATCATCTGACAATGTCGGATGCTACGATACGTAATTTTTGTTCATACAATTGCGTGATGAAGTTTCAAAGCCAATACACAAAATCGCCAATAACGATACCTGCGGGTGACGATCCGGTGCCAACGGGTACCCCCAAGAGAACATATCCTCCGGCAAAAACAGTACAAACGGTCCAGAAGTCGAATGAGATAACGAGTAAAAAGGTGATGCCCGTTATATCGTCGGTGACGAGCTTAGCGCCATTAAGTGCTGCCAACGGCCAGGCAAATCAGGTGCAGCAGCAGAGTACAATCAGCACTGGAAACGTTGGGCCCACCGTTGTCACGGCCCAATCACAAACGCCTCAGGTTATCGTGAACCAACAAGTCATAACGAGACCTCCGAGCCCGGTTAAAATTCACAACAAAAATACCCAATGCAAACCATTGACCCGCACAAAAGGAGTTTCCGTTCGTCCTCATCCATGTCAAAAATCAACTCAGACCGATGACGAGCCCCGTGTCATCATACCCATACCAGTGCCAATTTACATACCGTTTCCGGTTCACATGTGGAGCATGCCTTTTCCCGTTCCGGTACCATTTCCTCTCCCGATACCCGTTCCCGTCTTCATACCCACCACGAGAAACAGTGCCAAGGGCATATTCAAAGACATCAAGAGAATTCAGGAGAAGATACCCGCAGATCCCTTCGAAGCTGAGCTACTTATGATGGCGGAAATGGTCGCTACCGAGAAAAAACCCAACGAGAGCGACTCGGACTCAAGCGACGATAACGGGTAATTACGATCGTTTTTTTTTTCTTGATAATTCAGGAGATATCATCGATACGTACTAATTAAATGAGAGGTTGTTTAGCGCTTTTTTTTAATGAGAATCAAATTAATAAACTTTAAGTTTGAATAAATCCTGACAACGTTCATGCAAATTTTCAAGACATCTAGTAATAGCGATAGTTGTACTATCTCCTTAATTCTGGTCCATTGAAAATATCTTAAATGGTCAATTATATAGGCGAGACGCAGCCGAACCCGTCACATTTGGGGAAGATATGCTGCAGATGGCCTTGAAAATGGCAACCGGTGAGCTTGACGAGCCAGCGGTAGATCTCGAAACAGCTCTCACTCCCAATACAATAACAGCTACTCAAGCAACGTCTCAGGCTGATTCGACTATGAATACCGATGGTAAAATAAAGTTCTATTCATATACATTAAAAAAATCATAACTTAGGTTTTGTTTTGAAAAAAAATGTCTTTTTTTTCTTTAATTCAGTGCAACCGGAACGAAATGTGACTGCTGCTAATCGTGGCAAAAAGAGAATGGTTTCGTACAAGCCACGAGGACCACCGAGTAAAAGAGGCCGGAGAATATCGGGTGTTAACGACGTACCCATGATGCCACCACCAGAATCGCAACCGGCGTCACAACCGAGGATGATGGAACCCATCGAGAAACCAGACGCGAATATGGCATTGAAATATACGTTTGGTGTGAACGCCTGGCGGCAATGGGTGAGTAAAAGCTCAATTAATATTCTCAATTAATATGGCATCATGTTTTTTTTTTAATTGATTAATCTTAATTTTTCGAGTACAGGTAATTGCGAAAAATGCTGAATTGGAAAAGCAAATAACACCGCAGAGAAAAGTCAAATTATTCAAAACCGATCTCCTTCAACTCACCGCTGACGAACTCAACTACACGCTCTGTCTGTTCGTTAAAGAAGTACGAAAACCTAACGGCGCTGAATACGCACCGGACACCATATACTATTTATGCTTAGGTAAGCTATCATTTTTGCTAATATATTTTTTAAATCCTCTTCCATATTGGTCTTATTTATATTTTTATAATTTCAGGAATTCAACAATACTTGTTTGAAAACAATAGAATAGACAATATTTTTACGGATTCGTACTACGAAAAATTCACCGACTGCTTGAATGACGTAGCCAAGAAATTTTCAGTTCTCTACAACGACGCTCGTGAGTCCAACTTTTTTTTGTTTTTATTATTATTTTTTTGATAATTAGATCGAGCGATGATAAAAGTAAATGCATAAATTAACGATAAATAATTTTGCTTTTTTTTCAGAATATATTGTGACGAGAGTCGAGGAGGAGCATCTTTGGGAGTGCAAACAGTTGGGGGCTCATTCGCCACATGTACTTTTGAGCACTTTGATGTTCTTCAACACTAAGCATTTTAATCTTGTGGTAAGAGCATTTTTCAATCTTCGTTTTCTCTATGAAAAATTATGGTTTTCATTTTTGACTCGCTTATAAAGAAACCTCGAGAATTGTATGAAAATAAAGAAAAAAAAAAAAACGATTTGACGGCTTCAAATATTCGAGGAATTTTGGTTTGATATAAGTACAGACTCCTTCGTATTTTTTTCAGACTGTCGAAGAACATATGCAGCTATCGTTCTCGCATATAATGAAACACTGGAAACGAAATCCAGCGGCTCAAGCTGCGGCTGTAGCAGGAAAAGGTCCAAGCACGAGGAATGTTCTCCTACGCTTTTATCCGCCGCAGTCAGCTCTTGGTAAACGGATGAAAAAATAAAAATTTGATTTTGGAATTAATCATCATGTGAGATTAACTTATGAAACGCATGTTTTTCCGTTTTTTCCCAGAAGCTAATTCAAGAAAGAAAAAAGTTTACGAGCAGCAGGAAAACGAGGATAATCCATTACGGTGTCCAGTGAAACTTTATGAGTTTTACTTGTCCAAATGGTGAGTTTCATATGCAACCTTAACGCACAAGTTGTTGGAAATTTTTTCAATCGTTTTTTCTCGTTGAATTTTTAGTCCAGAAAGTGTGAAAACGCGCAATGACGTTTTCTACTTATTGCCCGAAAGGAGCTGCGTACCAGACAGTCCTGTTTGGTATTCCACTTCCGCTCTTGCCAAAGAGCATCTCGTGAAAATGCTCTACCGTGTTAAAATGGTCAAAGAGATAAACGTTGCGTTACTGACGAGTTAATTGACGAGTATATTATACGCGTTATAATATACAACTACTATATGTCCGATTATTATATCATATCTTTTTTTTCCATACATTTTGTTATTCCAACATGTCAGCGATTAGTCACAACGCCTGCGTAATATATATGTGTTTTCTAATGTGTTCTACGTAAAGGATAATATCCCGTGGGACCATGGAAACGAGGCGCTAAGATAATTCATGTGAAAAAGTGAGAATGCGAGAGATATTCAGTTCCAAAATAAAAAAAATATATATACTTTACTGTAGGATTTCTACCTTATAATAAACAAACATTCGACATCTTGTGTTCACCTACGAGATAAACGTAACTATAATTTTTTGGAACAACTTTTTTTTTCAAGTTATACGTTTTCAGCCCTCATTATGACACGAGTTGTCGATAAAAATTCTATTTTTTTTAAACCTCTTTTTAAAATTCACAAATTTTTCCCATAATTATTTCATCAAATTTCATTACGTTTCAACGATGGAAATTTCAGTATTATAAACGTTGAATAATGCTCGATCAAATATCGCAAAGATATTATATATTTATTTGTACAATTTTCGTACTGTGAATGAACATATAACGGAGGGATGTTTTCATCGATAATTAAATACATTTCGTAAATAATTCGTACAACTTATTCGACAATATGTTCAAAGATAATGTGTGGATTTAAGCGGTTTTCGTTGGCCGTGAAAAACCGCGTTTGCGTTTCATTTTACGACGAGTTAATTCGAGATTGTGCATTTCCGAATAAACCTCGGCATATATAGACTTCTGTTCTTCTTCCGAAATAGTTTCTCTATAAATTTTCATTAGATCGTATTTTTCCCAAGGTTTCTGAGCAGCGAGGAACTTCTTGTATCGATTTCGATTGAGGGTAAACTCTTTTACTCCTTTCAAATTTTGTCGCTCCCACTTTTCTTGCCATGGCATCTCTTTCAATTCAACTTTTATGTCGTTCACAGGAACGGGACTTCCTTCGGGCAGTAATTCTGCTTCCATTGTTAGTGGGAATGTACTATATTCCGGTAATGCATCGCGCAAATAACGTAAATGAGTGTCCACTCGTTTTTCAAGCCTGAATGATAAAAAAATCCAATTAAAAATGGGTAACTACACAATTTTATATTATTTGTGAAAATTGAAAAAAAAAAAAGAGAAAAATTCGAACGTGGTTTACAGATGAAAAATTAGACAGTAAAAAACGACTCTAAAAAAAACGTATTTAAAATATCTAAATAGGACTGTTTTATAATTATAATTAACATAGTCCAATTAATAGCAAGTAACATTTCAAGATCTTATCATAATTTTGAAAATTGAAAAAAAAAAAAGAAAGAAAAATTCATATGTAGTTTAATGATAAAAAATTATTTAAAAATCAGCTTTGGTGAAAATAAAACAATATCTTAATAGGGTTGTTCAATAATAAATTGAAATAATCTCAATAAAAATGCGTAATATTACAAGATTCTATAATCGACAAATTTAATAATAGTGTTTGAATCGGATTGTTTAATAAATAATTATAATAATTCAATAAAAGATGCATAAAACTATAAGTTTCGATAATATACTTTCGAAAAAAATAAAAAAGAAAAAAGAAAGAAAAATTTTATGAAAGTTCAAAGATAAAAAATTACAGTAAAAAACCTTTTATCAGAAATAATAAAAAATAACAAATAAATAATATAAAATAATATCTAAATGGGGTGAATTGTAAAGAAAAAAAAAGAAAAGTTTACCTGAGACATTCAACTTTTTGAATGCTTGGATCGTACATATTGAATATCATTTCAACACCCTGATGATCAATGACATTTCTCAGTGTGAAAGAGGCCCTTAGGCCACAGCCTTTCCTCTCGATACATATTCCTACGAATTTGTTGGATTTTCCAGGTGCATGAGAGTCAGAAAAATTGACGGCCAATATGGAGCCGACGTAAAATTCTGGTAAGTCTATAACGGATCTTCTGGCCATCATGTCCATTCGTTCCAATTTCTCTCTGAGTCTGTTTCTGAATTCAGGTTTAGGATCGGGCAAAAATTCAGGATAGACAAATCTGTAATTGGGTGGTGCGAAATCCTCGGATTTATAAGATTGAAGATCCTCCACGAATTCATTACGATCGCGTTGCGCTTTGAAGTTCAATACTCTTGGCGTCACGGAAGTTTTCGAGCACCTCTTTATTCCACGGCTTTCCTGTAACGCTGTAAAAGAAAATACGCGTTACACGATGATTCTCGAGAATTAACGCGATCGATGAAATCGAACGAATTCACAGTCGATTCAACGTGTTTTTTTTTTCCAGGAACAACAAACGCGAGAACGGATTGAGAGGTTATGAAGTCTCGTGTTGAATAAAAATGATTGACAGTTGTTGTTTATACAATTATAACAATGTACAATATTTCATAATGAAATTACAATGACTTTTCGTCGCAACGACGTACCGCAAAGCTTAAAAACCTGCAAAGTTTTTCGCAGCTCTTGAGACAAAACCCGGCCCACGGCTGCCATTTTGAACTCTGCGAGGAAGATGCGCGTTCTCCGCGAAAACCTGCGATGTAAAGTTACCAACTTCGTGGAGTTTCTATCGTTCGAAAAATTCGAATAAACGACAACTTCGAGTTGTCAGTAGAAAAAGCGCGCCAATACGTGTTATATTTGCTCGGACAGTGATTTTGTTGTGAAAAAACAGTAAACACTGAAAATACGTTTCTCGGGATATTCAAACGATATTTTATTAATTATTCTCTCCTCCGATTATTCAGTGGTGCATCAATAGGTATAAAAAATGTCTTTGACGATAAAACCAACGCGTTACGCTCACCCTGAAGGTCACACGTGCGTTTGTTACCACAGCGATGACAAGTAAGTTCGAAAATGCTTTTTTCCATTTTTTACGGTGAATTTTTCATTGAATTAATCATCTGTTTTTCAGGGGTGATCTCATCACTTGCGGAGCCGATGGGGATGTGAGATATTGGCTCAATTTAATGGACGACGATCCTTCCTCCAGCTGCATCGCTGAACAGGCCACCGCCGTCGTTTCCAAAGTAAGTTACAATTTTATATTCTCAGTTCATAGACTTTTAGAATTTATTTAACACACTCGAACAATTTTTCATTCTAGAATGGCAAAATTTATGCTGGAAACGACAATAATACTGTTCAGATTTTAACGTTCCCGGATTTGGAAAAAGAAGGAGTAGTTACGAGATTTTCTGCCACAGTTTCTGCGCTGACTACCACCAGGAAGAGCAAATTCATTGTTTCAGGTTCATGGTAAGTTTCTGGTAAATTAGAGCTTCGAGAGAATGGATATGCCAGAATATATGATTTTTAAAAGTTTGCATTGATGAAATGCCACAAAATTTCATGAAAGAGTCCGCAGGGTATTTAAAAAAAAAATTTTTCTAATGATTTAATCGAGCTTGACAATAATAGCGTTTTTTTAAACAACTTTTTTTTTTAATTAAAAAAAAATCTTATTTGCAATTTTATTGAATAAATACACAAAATTTGATGGCAAATTAAAAATGATTAGCTGAAATTTATGATTTTTAAGTTTGCATTTGAAAGAAAATTTAATAAATAAATCTACAGGATATTCGTTAATTTTTTTTTCGTGATTTCACAATAATTACTAATTTTTAAATTA
>JABMBV010061171.1:0-13462 GCA_018906735.1 Mesochorus sp. PSUC_FEM 10030011
GATCAGTTAATCCCCAAAATAAAGTTTCAAAAGCTACAGCACCATATGAAGGAATATTATTATATATCAATTATGGTTTGCTCACTTGCCCTTACTATCAACCTTCCTGGTGCTTCAGCGTTTCTCTTTTATACGCCCAAAACGCGCGACAATAATGACGAGCTTTCGACTTCTAGAACAGAAGGTACAAGAGTTAAAATCATCGTCACTAACTCGCCATCACCTTAGCGGAAATCACGTCGAGAATTTCGGTCAACGATTATTAGAAGCAGCGAGAGGTGAAAAGTGTGAGACGGTATGTGAATATGTGTATGTGTATGAGAGTCTGCGCTAACTTGTCCATGACTTGGACCAACCGCAGAATGTCGGACTAGAGTTCTTGTTTCCGTGATAATTAATCCTGAAAACTAACACAATGTTTGGTGAAGTGATGAAACAGAGCGAAAGAGCGAAAGAGTAGACAGAGCAAGTGAGGGAGAGAAAGAGAGGATGAGGGATAGGTTTCGATGTATCCGAATTGCATCGAAACCTCAAGAATTTTAATATGCGAGGATTCCTCATTTTTATAAATATATCATCATAACTGATGATATATTTATTCGATTATCTAGTTAAGACTTCGGCTAGTAAAAAATATTAATAATTTTTTTAAAAATCAATATCAAACAATAAGAAACTTTTAAACAAAATGCATTAATTTAAAGACTAAAAATGTTAAAGAATTATTCATCTTTTTCTTCTCAATGGTAACAGTAAATAGAGTTCTCAGCAATTGGCAATACAGAAATAAAAAAATGTGCATGATATTTCAATTATCGCTTATGAGTGAATAAAATCGAGTCACATCCTCGTATCACATCAATTTCGAGTTTATTGGGATACTAAGTGTCAATTAAAACTAAAAATGATATCCGAAGAAATCCTCTTTCCTCGTAACAAGTGCATTAGCGTAAAATATTTATTTTATTTCATTAAATCTTTCATTTACAATACCACACGTGTCATAATTTTTACTTATTTTCTTTATCGATGTATAAATATTTGTAAATAGCTTTGTAAACTTGTTTCATTTTCGTAAGCCTATTTCCAAACGAACACCGATGAAATAATCTAGGTGAGATAGAAGTTAAGGGATGTAGATCCCTATGTGTTTGTGTACTTTGTGAAGGCGAGAAGCGTCGATAAGTCTATAATTAACAGATCTCTTTGAATTGGACCGACACACGAACGAGGAATAAAAACAGGAGAGGCTCAGGAGAGGCATATCGAGAGATAGAAAAAGAGAATTAAAGTGTGCGTTACTTTGGCGCGTGCGAAAGGCAATAACCATTGAATTTGTGTGGAATAGAAAAAGAGGATGCAAGAGCGTGAACGAGTGGACGACGAACGAGTCAGCGAACAGTTGAACGTGTTATCGAGCCCGAGAAACTCAAACTCTCTCATGTTTGGTGAGAGCACAAGCGTGTAGAGTTTGGTTCTCTTAGTGTTAGAACCAGGCAGGACGTGTAATTTCCTGTCGGTAAAGTAGATTCCCCTCTCCCCTACTTCTAACCCTCGGTTACTCTCATCCATTTGCTCAGTCAGCCCTCAAACGTGGATATTTCTGGCTCATGCTCTTCTCGCCTACCTCTCCTTATGTTGTCAAACTATAGAACCTCGAGAAACGTAAGAATCGTCCAAGCGCTTGTTCTTCTTTCTTCAGTTATTTTTTTTTTTCGTTTCACGCTATACGTATACAAGCGGATGTCAGGAAAACTTGAGAAAGTAAGAGGAAAAAAATATAAAAGAAGATCACACAAGCGCTCCAGAACTGAGACTTTCACGTTGCATCGTGACCCGTTATACTTTTAGGTTTAAGAACGAAAGGCGAAATAAGAGGAGAATCGTCACAAGCCAAGGATTGGAGAGGTCAAGAAGTTAGTTGGTAGAAAAGTGCTGGAGCGTTTAAGTGTTCTTGCCCTTAGTACTCGTTTCGTCACAATGGGCTAGTAATGGCATAAGGCATCCAGAAACAACCGCTCCTCCAACACTCTGGCTAGAAATTTTCATCCAACAAATATACAGCCTTCATCCATATCGCTGGATCGCCAAATGCGATCCATAATTAATAACTACCAAAGTTCCACAACGTTACTGGATTCCAGTGATCAATAAGATTAAAATTTGGCTTTAATTATACGTGAAATAATATTGCAACTCACAAACTCACAGATTCCAGATTCTAGTTTCTAAAATATGAAAGATTTCAACGGAATGTACTGTTTTCACGGTATGTCATGAAAATTTTTGGGAGTTTGCCTCATATGTAGATAACATTTCAATTGCCGTATTGTAGCCATTTAATTCCTGAATTACAGGTACGGCTGCCGTATCGAAATTTCCAGTCGAGAAACATATACTGTTATAGATGTTCTATTATGGAAACTACGAGGCTTGGAAGCTTTTGCATCTCTTTGTATTCACTTTTCCCTAGGTCGTTCGTCTGTTCGTGCTACTAATCAACCTAATTTCTAACTTGTAAAACACACAACCGAAGTTCTGGTGAAATCGACTGAGGCAGCAGGGAATCAGAGACTAGCCGTTACTAACGACGTTATCCCTTGTTAGACGAATCGAGACCTTTTGGTATATCGAACGCTTGAGAATTAAAGAGAGATAGAAACAGATGACTTTAACAGACCGACCTGACTACTAGTTTGTCCAGCCTTCTACTTTGACACAAAAACTCTACATGTACGTGCGGTATATAATGTAACGATTTCTACACAGCGAAATGAAGGCAAAGTTTGCCTTCAGAATCATCACGAAAATAGAAATAGTTCTCTGATGGAAAGTTTCAATATATATAGTTCTGTATAAAAATTCGATTTCGCAGAAAAAAAAAATTATCAAAAGCTGATTGAACACGCAGTGAACTGGATACTCAAATTTCGTTCAGCCCAATTCTACTGTTCAATCAGCAAGTTTCATGGATAGTGCAGTAGCTGAAAACGAATTAGTCGATGCACGAGAAAGCAAGAGCGAAATACACACAAAAATATAAAGCGAGAAAAAAAAGAGGAACGAATATTTCCAGCAAAAACTGAGCGGTTGGTACCGCTGCCGTTGGTCTGTTGATTAATACGAGGCGTGTGTACGTTGGACAGGAACCGTTAATCTCGGACTCGGCCACCACTTTTTAACGTTACAAGCGTTCTATTTTCGTGAAGGGTTGCACGTGATAGTGGCTAGACCTTTGAGCTGCCCATGCCTGGAAAAGTACTTAGTTACTTTTTGTAATGAACTAACGGATAATGAAATTCAATTAACAACAAGTTTTAAATTATTTTCGTGAATGGTAATGAACTTTCATAGCACTATCACACGAAATTGAGCACCAATGAAAATATATTTTCAATAATATAAATCGTAAAGAATATTTCACTACAAGATGTATGGTTCATATTACGACATATTAATGTTTGATTTTAAATATTGTATTACTCGACAATGCTTTAAATTGGAACTTTTTCAAAGCAGAATTGAGTTGCAAACACTATCTTTATCATTTAATCTATTTTTTTTTATTTTATTTTTTGTTGTCTTTTTCGATTAGTTTTATTTTTAGATAAAGAATAAACTTCACAGGACTTTACTGAACTATCTTTATGCCATTATAAGTAGAATAAATCCAGTAAAAAATAAATATTAAACTAGACAGCCGTGGACTGAAAGTGAAAGCGCTACTTCCTACACATACAACTATAAGAGACACATTTTATTCGCAACAATTATACATCAAGCTCGGACTACTTGAAAAATACTTGAAAACTAATACTTAAAAAAAGTATCAATGGGATGAGGGAATTGTTGAATAGAAAGTTGAAAATTTTTTAAAAATCAGCAGCAACAAGGAATGATGAGGAGCTTTATGAAAGAAGTTGATATGTTAACCAAACTGTAAGGGGTTATAAGTGCTGGTATATTCGTCGACAAGGTTGGGAAATACTGTATTTGTTGGTGTACTGGTAGCAGGGGGAGGGAAGGGGGGTAACAGGGGTTCAGTATGCCTCAGGGATAAATCGCTTCAGCCAGCGAATACGCGGTCGTGTTATTTTTTTTGTTCGTTTTTTCGAAGGAAAAGTGTTCAATCTGTGGGTAGGACTTTGGTCTCTCACTCTCAGTCTCATCTCTCCTCTATCCACTGTTCTTTCTACCAGAACGACGGATGTATAAAAGGACATGAACAGAGGATAGCGAACAGAAAGCAGGGCTGCAAGACCGATAGCAGACGGCCAAGCGAACGACGAATGTGCCACCGAGAGAATAAAAGGAATGATGCCCAAGGGTATGGACCTAATTGTACCTGGCTGTTTGCCCGATTTTCTGTCACTTCTTAGTCGGAAGGAAAACGGCAGACAGGGAGGGAAAAAAGCGAGCCGAGGGATTTCCGCGTTTGTTTTTCAGTGCTGGTCTCAAGCATAACGACGCAGGTATAGAATGGAAATTTTTATCGAATTTGAGTAAGGATTACATATATTTCGCTTTCATTGAATATCTATTCCTTACGAATTTCCTTTGTTCGATGAATAAGAATAAAATTTAAATCAATAATCAAGTCTGGCAAATGTAAGTGAGAATAATTTTTTTTTTAGAATAGTCATATGTGATAAAAAAATAATTAAGAATTGCAATTATTCATAACTGTAATGCTCTATAACTAAATACTCAATATTTACCTTTTATTTTCATTTCAATAAATATGTGTATATATTTAGTAAAACCACCTTGTTAAGCTTCAATTTCTTAAACATAAGTAAAAATAGCTTGCGAATACACTCGTATACACAGTTAAACTAAACACCAAAAAACAGAATACATTTTACATCTGGATAGAAGAATGTAGAAAATATGAATGGCGAAAAAAGAATAAATAAAAGAATAAATGGAAGGAGCTAGCGAAGGCTGGATGAATAGAGAGCAAGAGTCTTAACGTGCTATAAGTTTACTTTTTTCCTCTTTCCTGTGTTCCGCACTCTATAAGTCAGACTGTTTTACGTCCCTTGACTAACGCGAGTTTCGATGACTTTGCAGCCAACTTCATACCGCATTTTCTTTAAGAGATGTTCCCTTCATCACGTACCAACAGAGAATCATCCTCCGCCTGCAAGTTTACCACTTTCTTCAGTTCAAAAAGTAAAACGCTAGGAGCATTCAATCTTAGAAGGGCAATGCAAACTTTTCCTACTCCAGAAACTTCACGTGCCCTTTATCGTCGCTCCCTAACCCTTTTATCTATAGCGCTCTTCCAATTCCTCATGGTGCCCTCCATAAATGTAGTAAATATCTAGCGAAGGCGAATTATACATACCGAACAGTCTACTACCTACTACAAGATATATACATATTGTAAAGTCTCATTCGGGCCTTGAATTTTGGCCCGTGTAAATTCTACAACGAGAAGACGAAGCGTATGGATAGAAGCGTGCGTGACATGAATTCATGAAAATATGATTAGCCATGAGACGTGAGAAGCTCGTAAAGTGAATTTTGGACGATTGACTTTTTCCACCGAAGACTATCAGCTTAGGCAAAAGCCGACAATCGAAGTTAAACGAACAAGGGAAGAAGGAAGGTGAACTTTGTGTCTATTGAAATTTCTTCCTGGTAAAGAAGTTTCCTAACTTCGTGGTTGAAGAGATATTTTGTTGAAAATCGGAATTATCAATGAGTCTTTGTGAATTTACGCTTCAGATACTATGTTTTAGACCAGTATTGAGAATTAAATGAACATACTGAGCTATATCATCAATAATACTAACAGCAAAGGTTTAGAAAAGAAGAAATGGAAAAGTAAAAAAAAACTACGACAGACGTATTCATAGGACAGAGGAACAGGCTGTGTTCTTTTTGCATATGAAAGGAAGGGATATAGAGTAGAGATTTATCAAGGAGCAAGAGTAGTAGCAGTAGTTGAGAGTTGAGAAGTTCTTGACGTCACTGGCTTCTATCTATTTCTCACTCCTTAATGGTGATAGTAAATGTATTTGATCGTAGTGAGTATTGCTGAAATAAAATATTACTGAAGTGAGTCGAAACTATCTATTCGCGCACGATGTCCTCGCTTCCATTCAGCATTTGATTTGCTATATAGTAGGCAAGAGAGACAGGGATAGACAAAGACAGATAGACCTTGGAGGTGTCAGTTGTGCCACCGGTGTGCCCGTCCAACCGACCTGACGGAGATAACGACGCGAAGTACTCACCCTCACGCGTCTGCCTGCTGGGGTCCTCCGAGATTAAGCTAACCCCAACGCGAGCGAAAGATAAGGATTCGAGAGCGCGAGCGGGTCCCGTTATTCCGATAAAGCTTAAACCCAGCAACCCGACCCACCAACCAACCATCCATCCATCTGCCGGTCTGTCCATCAGTTTTCTATCCATGTATATTCGCTCGACCCCAGTGTCATCCTCGCACTCTCGGAATACTAGCAACAATGCCCATCATGACCAAACGAAATGAGCAGATTAAGCAGTAAATGATGGAAAAGACTATTATTAGATATTGTATTTGAACCTTTATTCCCCAGTATAAAATAACAAAGCATACTGGAAACTGCGAAATTGGATCTGCAAATATCAACGCCATGTAGTCGTATCACAGATCACAGTTTTAGTGTAATATTAATTAGTACTACAGTATACATGTGTATCCATGCCAAATCGGCAAGCAGGAACATAGTTTTTATTTCTGAATAACCTATATGTAGACCACCTTGTAGTCAAAACTCTTACCATAAAACTTAGGAATACAGTTGATTTTTTTATAACAACATCGTTCCTAGAAACTAGCGGCGCAATGAATGATAAACTCATTGCATAGTACTACATAGATACAACACATTTGGCATTGCAGTGGTAAAACAAAGACGATGCATGTACATAGAACAGAGAAGTGTTACAAAATGACCAATATAACTTCTTGCCCCAAATTGAGTTA
Organism: Mesochorus sp. PSUC_FEM 10030011; assembly: GCA_018906735.1. Lineage (NCBI taxonomy): Eukaryota > Metazoa > Arthropoda > Insecta > Hymenoptera > Ichneumonidae > Mesochorus > Mesochorus sp. PSUC_FEM 10030011. The sequence goes on from JABMBV010061171.1 coordinate 6,980, forward strand.
ATATTTCTGGTGATTTAATTGATTAGTGGCTGCTTTTGTCACTTCTGCAACAGACTCTCGGTGTAGCTTCTTACTCATGGCAAGAGCAAAAGCTTCGCGAGACTAGTATTTCTGTACTCGTTGGAATTTTCTTTTTCGTTGTGCTACCTTGTCATCATTTTGAAGTTGATTAGTTTTCCATGGAATCGTCATTAAATAACCACTAGAAATGTATTATCAAAAATCTAATTCAATTAAGGAATAAACGAGTAGGAAACGATTTAAATCAAATTAATTTTTATTTTTGAGGTTATACATCCAACTTTCATACTTGTAAATACATCATTTAAATGTACATATTTTATTTTATTGATTTATCATCTACTTCAGAGTATTCTCACTTAGAAGACTTTTTACAAAAAATTATCATAAAACTAAAATTTTAAACTACACGTGTTCAACTATGAAAATTAAATCCATCTGTTATGGTTATGGTTATGACGTTATGAGGAATCAAAGCATTTTAATGTGCAAGACAAAAGGCACTGAAGACTCATTTTCCATGCGCTTTACTTAAGTACATAGAAAACTATACGCAACTTCATATATAGAGTAGTACTACTATATCCGGGCATCTTCGTCTTTTGCAAGAGGGCCGATAGTAGAAGGTGAGCCACTGACACTGTTGTTAACTGGTTGGCAAACTGAGTTAACGTTTCTTACATAGTAATTGGCTTCGCCACGGCACCAGCTAGCATCACGACCGCACTAGTATACGTCGGTGGAATTGCATTGCAGAGCTGTGGCAAGACTCCACGCCCCGCACAACATTGTACCCTATGTTATGCCAGTTATCTCAAGACGTCGTTTTGATTCTATGCTGCCTAAGGAAACTTCTACTGGCTCTATGTTTCACTTGGGAAGATAGAAGACGAGATGAAGAAAGAGATAGATGCTTTCAAAAGATCGATAACAAAGTTTGTCCGCATCTAGAATTAGCTTCAAGGAATTCCGGTAACGAAAATAATATAGAATATTCAGTTGATAAACTTAAAGTATATTTTCAATAATATTTAAAACGATAAAAATGTCTCTGAAATAATTTAAAGTCGTGCACTGATACTTTAATTTTATCATATTTTTATATTGGAATGATGCTATTAAATCTATGGCTAAATGAGGAAATGCGGTAATATCTAGATAATAACGATAAAAGATATGCAGACATAGAAAGAGATAACAAGCTACAGAAAAGAAAAAAAAAACAATTTTTTACTTATCACCTCAATTCGAGATCAAAGTCAGTATGTCTTTGAAACTCAGCAGCAATTTTACTGCATTAGAAGTTATTCTGCTATGTTGCTACTTTAAAAGTACGAATCGAACTATTGAGAAAAGCTAGAAGATGTACCAAGGCTCGGTGGGAATACTTCTGTCTTGGATCTGCCAGCGATCCACAGAAGTTCAGTGTGGTTCGCATTGTGCCCAATATCTCGCCATCCTTACTACAATCCTACTATAACTATTGATGCATCGCTTCCACGCTTAACCGTCGAAATACTGCGCTAGCTTCGAAAGTACAATGGTGTCAGAATCGTTCATTAAAGTTTCAGGCAAGTTTCCTTGCCACAGAAATGTGTCTGTTAACAACAGGGTTTCAGTCTCTCAAGTCCGCTCGAATAACATAGCTCGAGATCTTCTCATCCCTGATTTCGATGGTATCGTCCTATCTTTTTGACATGGTCATAGTTCAAAGAACGTAGTCAAATTCTTGAAAATGTTGAAATTAAGTCGTGAAAAAGAGCGCATAAAGCAAAAGATAATTTAAAGGTTGAGATCCATTGCCATTTTTTACTGACTATCTTACAAGTGATAAATTAATATCTAGAGTTTAATGCTTCCTGAATACTGATGCTGCGAAACCTTCATGTCACGCTATGAACAAGAATATTTTTCCCATTCCTTTCGTCATGCAATATTTCTTCTGACATATACAGACATATATCTAGACACACTCATATACATAGAAAAAAAATCAGTGTGTCATATACATTCATGATGCAAACAAGGGAAGAAGAGAGAAAGCAAACCCTCGACACGGAAAGGTTCGTCAGTTCGCTGCGGGAGCCGGTACAACTGCGCCACTCGTTATCGTTTGCGAGTGAGTCCGATTGGATTTCCATGTAAAATTGCAGTTCGGCTAGCGGGAAACAGAGACCACCTACGACGCCTTGTTTTCATGCACCACCACCCCCCATGGCGCGTTGTTATAAACGTATCTATGCTCGCTTCCCCCTCGCTTTTATCATAAATCCTCGGTCGACTGCAACGCAACGTCAACTTTTCGTTGAAATGTAGAACCATCGCTGAAATTTCACCTTCGGCTTGTTTTCCTTCGCGTTATTATCCATACCTACATTGCGAACACAGGAAACATTATCTTTAATGACCTGAAACCTAGAGTACGTATACATCACAATATGATATACGATAGATCTCATTGCCCTCGTTCATGTTCAAATCCCAAAATTTCGAAGCACATTCCGAAAAATCAGAAAACATTGCGTGACGAAAATTTACCAAGAGAAACCAGAGAAACCAGAGTGAACGAGGTGGAACGGGTGTGGAGTGTGAGTGCGAAGACTCTCTCATCCATTTCGGTCTCTCGGAACTCCGGCGATACGCCGCAGCGAACTCATTTGTGCAACGTCAGGCGCATACCATGCAGGGGGTTGGTGATAGTAGTGCAGTAGTAGCGGCACAGTGACGGTGGCGTAGCGTCGGTCGGTGAGTTCCAGCGGCAGAACGGGCGAATTTAATTTCTGGGTAACGTTACACCTTGGGAGAGAGATCCCGTGAGAGAGCGAGAGAGCAAGAGAAAGAGAAAACCAAGAGGAGCTGCTCCGCATAGCCATTGTGCACCTCCGGCGTAGGGAGTGAGAGAGAGTAGACACTCGATCGCAGGACTCCATTTGCGGTTTAGCATAATGGGAACCCAACGCGACCATAGCCCGAGGGCCACCCACGCTATAGCGTAGGCCGAGCTACTGCTGGTCTCATCCGCCCGTTGGGACTTTACTGTCACCATCCCCTTACCGTACACCACTAACCAAAGGGTGGAGTATCATGAATAACGGCACTATCGTAAAATACCACATTCAGAGGATAAAAATAAGTAAACAAAAATGAGTATCGTGTCCATCTATTTATAATGTTGACAGTATCTACATAAATGTCATGAACGAGAAATAAACCATCTTGAAGAATACGCAGTAGTATATAGAAAGATCCAGATAGCGCAGTCCTTTTCCACCTCATCTTGTTTAGTTATGATGATAATATAATCACTTTATAAAAAGGCCACATGGTAAATCATAAAATTATACAATGTACATCTTTATTTGAGATCTCGGAATATAATTAATGAAAAAATGACAATAACCGTGTTCAATTGAGTATTTTAATATCTAAAAATATTTGGAGTTCCAAATGATTTTGCTCATTTACTCTAGAATATAATTATTTTGCTTTACTTTAAAAACAAAAGTATATGATTCTTTCATAGCCGTGAAATTATCCGTGGTGTTTTATTAACCCATAGTGATTATCATGAAAAGAAAATTACGAGAGCAAGAGATGAAAATATAAAAAAAATAATTAAGATGAGCATGAGGATTATTTAAGTATTGTTAACCTGAAATAACAAATGTGAAAAAAAAACGGAAAGTAGAACGCCGTTCGACTTAATGTAGCTCATGTAATCATCTTTTTTCTCTCTCCAATATTTCAGGAAGATCTTCAGCGATGAGGGGAGTCGGCTAAAGCAGAAAAGAAAAGTCGCGCAGGCGCGACAAGAAGGGTGTCCATTTTTCTGGAAATATGCCGCGATTCACGAGAAAAAAACTATTGAACCCGTTCCTGTTGCTACTCATCATCGCAACTGGTTGTAGCAAGGCTTTTAACTCGCGATTAACAGGTAAGATGAAATTGACTAATTGTAGTAAAATATATATACTGATTCAACTAATGATATTAAATTATATTTTTTGCAGAATTAAATAATTACTTGCACGTCAAAAATAGTATGAAAAATTTCGAATCAATAAAAAAAAATTAGGGCTGATTAAAATGTACTTATTGTTAGTATTCGATTGTGTACAATCCAGTACACAGATTTTATACCATTTCCACAGAATTATCTTAACAAATTCAAGAATGCATCATTGTGGAAATCTTCTCATTTGAAAATATCTATCAATGTCTTTTCGGAAACCTGACGTTAATAAAAAATAATAATAATTTTTGCGTGATACGACAATAAATTTTTTCGCTTTAGACATATGAAGCAAATTTTAATAATTAGCTGATAATTGTCTTTTACACCTTTTTCTTTTTATATTAATAAAAATGGACCTGAACAAACTAATATACACATATAAACCATTTTTTTTTTCAAGTTTTACTTACTTCGCGTATGTCTTTCTTTTCCTTCCACTTTATCTTAATTACATTTCTACCCTTTCGATGTTACACCTTTTAAAATTCGCTTTCAATATCTTTTGTGGTCAAAAAGAGCACAAAAGTACAAAAAGATTAAAAGTATCTTAGATATTTTCGTTTTGTTTCCTGGCATTTTTATAAAGTTCCAAGATGTTACGAGCATAACATGCAACCACAAGAAATAGTGAAAAGCCGATTAATAAAGTTTGGCAGGCAAGTAAATTTATTGGGCCACGTATATAGAGCTGAAATATCGGTCAGTGCTCTTGCGGTTATTGGTTTGCGGATCAACGAATCGCAATTTAATAGAGAAATAGAAATGTCGATACATCGTTCCGCAGGCCTTTTACGCGGTTTTGGTTGCTCATACACCTGACTCTTCTTTCGTTGTCGATGTTTATAATATAAAGAGTAAAAAACACACAAAAAAAAATTGAATCCACTGTTATGTACTTCGCACTTTCAAATGAATGCAAATTAAACGAGAAGAAGCGATTACGAGACCGCAATTCTAAATGCTCGAAAATTGATCTTAATTATTTCGGCTAGAATTAATCTCATCATATTGAAAACAATTATGAATTATAAACTCGTCGCGCCCTATCATATTCTATGCCTATAAACACATGATAGAAATAAAAGTTGTCTACATTCTTAACTCCAGAATCAGGTTACATTATTTCCGAAATAAAACAAGGGTAAAATGAGGGAAAAAAAATGTAAACCTCGTCGAGATTGTTCGTGATCTTTGTAGGCCTTCGGGCAGTCATGAGGTAGAGCTAGCCGTGAACAATTCAAATTCACATTACCTTGCGCTGCTGCGGGAAAGCCGCTTTGATATCGGAAGCCAATCCCACAGTCTCGCGTCCTCTACCGCCGCAATGGTACCGTTAATGCGGGTAATTCCGCTTTATTAGATTGAACCGCATTAAGTTTTCGGCTTATTAGGTAGGCAAAGAGAGAGAGAGAGAGAGAGAGTGAGAGAGACAGAGAAAGAGAAGGTATGTATAGCCTGAAGGTTTCATGTGAGAGGCAATACGATGGACGCAATAGATGTATTATACTGAATTGGACTTCTCCAGAAATCTGAAGCTCTTTGTATCATTTTCATTTAATTACTATATATTATAATACCCATCGTATAATATAATTCTTTATGTCCCTTGCAATTAGAAGAATTATCAAGAGACGCGACAGTGTCTCGACTCCAAGTTATTAAAGGCTAAAATTACGTGACATATCCTGACTAGCCGCGCACTCCATTATACAGCAAAATGGTTCGAAATACGAAAATTAAAAACTTCAAACCCATTTTATGGAAAACCATAGCTTTCCATAAAAAAAATTGACACAAATATATATTATCATATAATGTTTCATTAAAAAATATGTACGGGTCACTATAGAGATCTCAGTATGTATTAATTCATATAGCAAAAATCCTCTCTCAGAAAAGAAAATCCGGACAAGTACATTGATGGATCCCCGATTTTTTAATAACATCATGCAATAAGAAAATTTATGGCATTATCGATACAAGAACAAGCATTTTTTGGAGATTGAAGAGATGTCAATATCGATAGACTAATAATAATTTACTTCGAGGACTTTTCCAAATGTTGCATAGAAAATAAATGTCCGTCAGTACGTTAATTTATTTCTAATTATGATAATTAGATGGAAGAGCCTGAAAAAAAATTAAGCTTATTTTATTAATTATTATCTGTAAAAAATAATCATGTTTAATATTAAAAGAATCTGGAATGTTCGTTCTCGAGACATGTTGTTATTAAATTAATGGGCAAAAGCAAGTTCTTATTCTTCTAATATTTCAAAAATCATTATTTCCGGATATTCAATTAATTAATTCGAGTTCGTTTACAAAATTTTTTTTTGTCCATATCCATGTTACACAGTATTCTGTTAAGATACCATCGGCTGCTATTATTGAGTTTTTGATACTGTCACATTTTATTCCGTCATATTCTCGCGAGGCAGAATGAA
>JABMBV010061282.1:0-13515 GCA_018906735.1 Mesochorus sp. PSUC_FEM 10030011
ATCAATTATTTATATTATTATTATAAATGAACAATCGAATGTTCCATGTTGGAACTTAATATTGATTTACCATAAAACTACATTTATAAATATATATAAAATTCTCCTTTAATCCTTATCTGTTGAAATGGAGTTTTTATTCGGAAACTTTGTTCATGCGGGCAATAATTTAAAGTAAATGTAAGAACATTTTTTTTTATCGTAGTTTTAATTTTCTTTGTCCAAAGTTTTTAAAAAAATAAGAATGCCAGGCACAGAAATAAAAAAAACGAAGGTAAAAGTGTTTTGAGTGGAAAGAATTACATTTTTTTTTGTGTTTCAAACAATGTTTCATTCGTCGGAATAAATAAAGAGATTTTTAATTATTTAACGCTGTTCCGAAGAGGTTCTTCTACATCTTTTATAACGCCTCTGTGCTCAACTGTCTTGTACATTTTTTACCAAATATCTTTATTTCCTTTCGCCTGACGACTTTTCTCTTCCATCCCCCGAGGCTCGTTGGGGTAAACAAACTTTTCAGAGATCCTCTCGTTCACCATTCTTTCTGTACATCGCGGGTTTTCGCCTCCGGACTGTCGCGGGTGACGCGCGATCGTGTCTTTCCACAACTTTTCTCAAAGGGAGTAGTATAGTCTTGGGTTTCAACGTACTAGATCTTATCAGCTCGGTATACCATATATATATATACACATATCGAACGTATTCGAACCTTCGAAAGTGGAATAACTCGCTCGACGAGGTCGCCGGAAATAAGTGAACCCGTTCGTACCTTCGCATTTCTCGTGATAAAAATCTTGCTGGTTCCCGATTGACAAGAGGAAACGCGAAAACTGTCTTCTCCTTCTTCGAGAAACACACTCTTATCTATTTTATCCACAGCTTTTCCTGTCATATCTTAAATCAGCAATGTCTCGTTAAGGAGGTATCATCAAAAGTATTGAAACTAACTATCGCTTTAAAATTTTTTTCTCCTCGTCAAAGAATATTATTTTCTTTTTTCTAATATTGAAAAGTATACACTATATCATTACCGACTTAATAATCAAAAAAATTGTTGTATTAACAAAATTCAATAATAGTCATAAAGTCATAATCTTATGAAGGAAAGCATCAACTTTGACCGAAGAAAATATATATTTTGAATAAACTTTTAAATAATATTTAATATCTCAAATATTCATTGAGATGTAAAGTTTTACTTTGCAAAAAATATATACGCGTTTTCAATTAAAAAGATTTATCCAAACAACAAATTCATTAAATTGATTCTCATTTTAAAAAAGCGCTAAACAGCCTTACCATTAAAATACAGTTTATTCCATCGAGATGAATGTTTTTTGAATGTTTGACAAATTTTCAAATTTCGTCTGTCAATTTTGTTATTTATGTTAATGGAAACTCAGAGATCGTAGCTGGAATGTATAGTTAAAAGAAAGCCAATTAGTTTATCGGGCAATTAGACGATAAAACTGAAGCTCGAACAATTCGCGAACATTTTATAAGTCTGCTCCTTCGGTCTTGTCGGGAAATTAGTTGGTTTGCACTTCTATATAATAACGTTGATACCTGTATATATATAGATGTGGTATACAGCTGTGTGTTAAAGCTACTATATTATTCCGTTCCTCGACTCTCGTGTCGAGTCATTAAAATAATTCCCTTGGTTAGTGTCGCAGCGCGTATATAGCTCAACTTCCCTTTTCACGTGGGTGATTCGAGTAACCCTGCGGGGTACTTCGTTAGTTCTTCCGTACATGCAAGAATCCGTTGGGTCTCTTGAGACACCTTCGAGACTCTTGAGAAAAGTTTCTATACTCCGCAAATTAGCAGAAACGTCTTTTTTTTTTTATTCGTTTATTTCACCACGGAGGATTGTCAATTATGGCAATTTATATAGCGATGAAACTGATTGTACTTAAATTTTAGAAAAGGCTTCTTAATATGAATTTTAATACGAAGAAGTGGAATCGACCTTGCATTTTATGGTTGAGATCTAACGTCGGAGCCATTTAACTCGTGACTCGCTGTCTCCTTTACTTTCTGCACTTACTCTTCAAGAGAATCTATATAGTTACTCAGTGTGGCGTCATAGTGGTACTGAGAGCAGTAATTGAGTACAAGGCTCTCGAGCGCAAAAGCATCGGTGCGGAAGATGTGATTGGATAGATCAATCATATTTCTTAAAAAAAAAAATAATAATAATAATCGTTTTTATATTGTGGTGGTTAAGCGTGGTGGCTGGTTAGTTTTTATTTTCTACAAAAGAACGTCTACGATTCTTCACTCGATATATATATATATAAAGCGTCATTTCTTTTCTATCTTATTATCAAGAGAATGTCACGAAAACTTCCAGTCGAACGATTCGAACGAGACCGAATACGAGGCGAGAGAGAGTTCTCAAAAGTTTTGGCACGTTGAGTCGAAGTAAGTAGGTACGGCAGGAACTTGTCTGACGGGCTTAACAGTGAGAGGAACCCTGAAAAGGCAAGGGGGGGGGGGCGTGGGGAAGCTCGAGTGAATTTGTGGATATCCCAAATGGTCAGTAGAGAAAAAGATTGCGGTGTTGGTGCGCTGAGAGCCCTTGAAAATTCTCAAAAATAAGTTCTGGACCTAGAAGAGTATACTACATATTTTTTGGGTTATTGGCATCGCAAACAAAAATATTCTTCAGATTCACTTTTTTTCAATAAACTGTGTACATATATAACTTGTCACATTAGTGTCTTCAATATTTTAATCTCAGAGACACTTTAGCCTGGCAGTACACGTATGAATTTTCCACATGTTATATACAAATGAATGTATGTAGCAAATAGCTAAGCACTCAGAGCGACAAGCGCGAAATGCCCGAAGGAATCTTCAGGATAGTTCGTAACTGAGCGTCTCCTGCTTCTAGTTGCGAATCTAAGTAAGACTCGAACAACATTGGGTCTATATACCTGTATCGTTCCCACTCGAAGCCAGTGATGGTGGTATGGGACAAGTGCAACTGGGTGGAAATCCGATGTAGAGGCGTCTCGGAAACCGTCGCCTCTCGCTTGGCCAACATGCAAATCCTTGCGAGAGCAGTGACAGTTACTAGGGGTGGAGTAAGCCGAGGAAAAGAAAGAGAGAGACCCAAGAAAGTGTATGGGTAAGCATGAGACAAGAAGGGGGGGGGAAGAGATGCTTGAGTTTATCCATATTAATGCTTCCAATTAAGCTTTAGGCACCCGTGTTCCCTCCCTCTCGTCACTTCTCCGCGTCCTTCCTTCAACTTCTCGTGTCTGCGTGGAGGCTCCCCCCGCGTTTCGCTTTTCCATGTTCATGTACAAACGTGGAATATACATGGTTATTATCTGCGCATGTATTTATAGATATTAGTGTCTGTATACTCCGTATCCGTCAGTAGATACGAAATGGAATTCAGCAAACGAAAGGGCGTAACCAACAAGATTCGAACGGGTAATGTAATATGGACCGGGTCATTTTGTTCGCTAGCATAGTCAATATTACACACGTATTCGTAAATTACGGATGGTAAATGCCGAGGGTTGCAACTATCATTTCACTATGTTGACGTGGATAGTACAAACCAGTCTTGACTTGAGCACTCCCGCAAGCTCCTTTCGGTTTTCCATCTTGAGTGATGTACACTGTATACGTCAAAGGGCTAAAGTTCCTGAAGTTGATAGATGGGATGCGTGTTTCATACCACGCTGTGTACATCTCATTTCTACAGAGATATTCCACTGGCAGAACAATTGAAATCAGATGCTCTAAGTGAACAATAGAATCAAACATTTATATTACTGAGCCCTCATTTGAATTGCCAATTTAAACTACTTTTCCAAAACCTCTATCCAGCCATAATTTCTCAGAGTTCAAAATTTCAAAATTTGAGTCGCAAATTTTGCTCTCACAGAATGCTTTAATACATTGATGCTCTTAATTATGCTTTCCACATCAATGTTCAACTACTCACATACCCTACATTTCTACTTTTTGTTTGATTGACGTTTTCCAAATGGTATTTGACACCATATTATGACTAATAGCTCTAATTGAGTTTTGAAACTCTCCTTATAAATATCTATCATTAAAATAATATTATACTCACATTGAATGCCAAAAATCCTTTTTATTAATAATTTATATTATCCAACTTCCATATTTTTGTTCACTTATACACGAATAAATCTCAACGAACCGTTCCAAGCTCTCGAAATATTTAAAAGTTTATACAAGGTATTACACAATGTTACACTCTGTATAGAAATGTATTGTACAAGCTTTTTCGATAAAAGGAAACATATTTGTAACATGTTTCGAAATTCCGTCAAATATAGTACAAAAGAGCTTAAAAACAAGACAAGGTACCTTGGTTATTATGGCTCCCTTGTTATTAAAGTGTTATTTTAATGTACTCGGATAATTAAACAAACGGGTATGACGAGGTAGACATTGAATTACGTTGTGATGTTGAAGAGTGAGTTCACTGTATAAAATACGAATTTTGAAATTTCAAAGCAAGTAAATCTCAACCAAACCCATGAGAGAATCAAACAATAGATATTATAACAATTTTGAACAGAAGAGCATTAAAGATATCGCATAAAACTTTGCCCTCGAGCTAGTATACATGGTATCATTAAATTCAAGAAATTATCCGAATTATTTCTCTCATATATATTTTATTCATTTTTAAGCTCATTAAAGGGTTCCAATTAATAAATATATTGGCAAAAAATTTTACATAATTTGATGAAATTCTAAGAAAATCCATGTATCAAAAAATTTAACGAATTCGGTTCGTATAAACAAACAAAGAATGCCAGGAAATTGGGTAAGTAATTATTTATTTAAACTATTTGTTTATGACTTTAAGCATAAAAATTATACAAGTTCATATACTCCTAATTTACATACAAAATATTTCCGATAATCCGTTATTCATGAATAAGATTTCTATTTATCGTTTCTGGTTATCAAAGTGACAAATCTCTCGTTTTGAATCATTTTTTGTTATTAAAGGTCAGTGAGTGCTATGTATGCAAAAGTAAGAAAAAAAAACATCAGAGACTGCTCCTGTTTGAGTATGCACCATAGTGTGGATGAAAACGCGCTTTGAATATCTCTCCTCGATCTTTGAGAACTATTTGCTTCTGCTGTCCACTATAGGAGGAAAGCGTTAGCTAGGAATCCAATAAAGTTTTTTGAGTTCAATCTTTAGTGTCCGATACACAAGAAGTACCTATATATATATGTATGCATTGAATTTTTTTTCTCTTCAATACGTATTAAACAAAGCCCGTTTGTCCTGCTTTTTGTGTATAATTCGTATTGAAATTGCCGGCCATGTGAATATATAGAATAAAGGCTAAAAGTGCACGAAAATACTGGGATATCTCAAAGAGAAGTCGGCTACGAGTCAACTGGCAAAGTTTAGAGCTAACAAGTTTGTTGATTTGAATACAGTGTGAATAAAATATAAAATTCCTTAGAAAAATCGGGCTTCTTCGAGTATTTTGCATCTCGTATCTAGTCAACTTTTCTTAGACTTTTTAGAAATAAAAAAAAAAAAAAGAAATGCATGCACACATGTATGAAAAAAAACAAAGAAAAAAGCTCCACACCGTCACCAGTAAACGTTTCCGTATAACGTTGTACATGCCCTCGCAGGCATAGCATACAAACGCTCTAGTAATTTCTCGGAGGCAGACTTCCGGTTTCTGGGTTATACAGTTCCGAGTTGCATACTCGAGAAATGTAACTTTCAATTGTTCGAATACCAGACCCTAAAACTAACCTGTACAATGGAATTTAGTGCAATTTTATCTTCTTCCGGAGCGACAGCAATGTGTCATATTTATCGGACTCGTATATTTCCGATAAACTCGGAATAGATCCGACTTGATTAATTAAACTTCCTCCTAAATTGTTCTCTCTTCGCTTTCAACATTATATACTTTTATTTCTTCGCCTTCAATTTCTACTTCAAACAGTTAATCACTTGAATACAAAGTTTCTATTTGTATTCAATTGAAATTTACTACTGACACTATTATTACGGAGATGCGGACTAGTAAAACCCAATTGCAAAGCAATTATTTTGGCGCGTCATTGTAAAGGCGCTGATGGTGCCTATCAGAAACTGCCGAGGGCTCATGTCGTTTATTCTCGCTGCGCTTTCTATCTTCTAATTCTCACTTTCCACCTTCATCAGCTACTCGTTCTATTGCGACCGTTGTTCTCGATATACGCGAGAGAGAGAGCAACAACACGAAGACCGTCCTACTCCTCTCGGCTCTTCCTTTGTCCATAAAATACCCGAATTGCTTGCCAGCAGAGGCAAAGCACACCGAGTCATTTATGAGTGTTGTACGCTCTTAGTTGCCAGAATATTCGAGCTTAGAATACCGTTCGAAGTTCGCGTCACGCCCCAAGGCTATGAGTTACCATTTAGCACGCCCTATACTTCCTTTTACTTAGTTTTAATTCTACACGAAGAATTATAAATAATGATTGTATTTTATGCCAAATTGTAGCTTTTCTATACTGAGAAAATCTACCATTTAAATTGTTTGTAGCACTTTTTTGTATGATAAAGTTGGAATTATCATTCATACACGCTTATCCGATAGGCATCAACACCAGATGTTTCACCCTCTAAAATTGAGTACGTATCTCTGGTTAACCCGACCATACATCACTTGTCTAACGACATATATGTACCTCTGTCCTCGACATCGTGTCGAAGACGGGTTCTCCTCAATTTGGCTCTAACAGATGTCGCTACGAATTGAAATTGCGTCTGGTCCTTGCAAGTTCCTCTACGTGCTATGTTAGACTATTCGTGGTAGTGGTGAGACGCCGGACGAAACCCGTTGCGGCTTCTCGCTCATTGTCGCTTCGGGCTATACACACGGTAGAGCCACGGGTTTCTTGGGCAAATATACCACGTATTGTAAGTCAAGTATATAGCCGCAAGCACAGTATTGTATTGGCGTATAAGCTTCAGCCAAGATTGCCTAATCCTCGTATTGTCCTCAAAGGCCGGCGCGGTCATCATCAGGCTTCAAGCCACTCACCATATTGCCCCATATTCTTTTTGTATGTTATTCGATGCCAAAACACAAAATTATAGCTGCCATACCTATCAGAATTTTTAATCTTAACATAATAGCAAAAAAAATGTTGATTATGGGAAAAACAGAGTTCTGCATATCTTTGAAAATTATGGCCAAGCAATAAACAAATAAAACTTGTGTAATATATTATTTCTTAGGAATTTGTCTGCATACATTTTAGCTTATAATAGCAGATCTCTCAATTAAGTAAATATTTTTGAATTTTACAGGTACATTATGAACTGAGAATTCAGTGAATCTCTATCTACTGGAAATTCAATATTATAGGAGTACCTTGAAAGGCGAGGTCTCTTAAGAAGAAGCATTCCAGTTATTATGTAGGCCAGGTTGCACTGGGGTTGGTTACATAATGCGAATGAATACCCGTTTGTAGTAAAGATATAATACGTATGGCAGGTTTAGTATACTGATAGAAAGTGGGTATATGGAATATCAATATATGGTTGTAGCGTTGATACTAAGTATAGATGGGATAAGGAATCTGTAAAGCTATGAATAGGATGAAACTCGACGAATTCTCTCAAATCATATATAACACCATCCTATCCTGGACAGGATATCCCCACGAGATATCGTGCCTACGTGTTGGGGATTGAATTGATGCAGGATAACCCAGATGTCGATGCGAGATTATCGGACTCAGCTTTGGCACTCTGGCATCTCTGCGGTCTTCGCTTGCTCCCCGGCCGTTGGCTGCTTCGGTGGTGATACGAGACCGTTCTGTTCTCCACCACTGTGTTTGCTATATAGTCTAAGCAATCTTGGTGTTATGCGGTCGCTCAGTGTTCCTATGAGCTGATACACCACATTCTACACGCATACAAATAACCAAGGGGTATGAACGTAGTTTGTGGTACCGTTAGCACGCGAGGTTTCATCACTTCTTGACAGACGGCACATGGTTTGAAACTAAATGGATTGTACTATTCTTGGTCTTGGTAATTGACTTATTGAATTATATTTTATATCGTTAAATTGAAATTTGGTTTTAACTGAATTGGCGATGAGAACTGGATGTGAAATGGAAATGTGATGAATCAGTAAAACGTATCAAATATAAATTTTCTTAAATTAACCATCGTGTGACATTTAAGCGTTGACGTCAAATAATGGTAAAATAAAATTAATGCCGTAGAGTAAAAATATTTGATCGAAAATACTTAGCACCATGTACGAATTATGTTTCGATTGAAACTCTTACTATGGCAATATAACACGAACAATCTGTTGTGACTTGACGAGAACCCTCTGAATCCTATTCATCATACACCGTAAGCACTTGATATACAGGCATCACAAGGACTTCATTGTCTGGAATAGCATACTAATTGGCGGAAATTGATGCGAGATCCAAGAATGGAATATCCTGAGATCCATTGTATCGGCAAACCCCTTCAGATTCGTAGTGAGGTCAATTTGCGGTTCGCGCATGAAATTGCGGTTGTGGGTACGGAGAATTTACAGCGTTATATCGCTCGTGGTTCTTGGGGCTTGTGCGCCTATCGAATATTTGGCTTATGTATGTACGTCAGTATTTCTAGTCAATACTATGGCATTGTTATTGCGATTAAGCTGCCAACCATAGATAAACAGGTAACACGACCATCATTACGCCTCTGATAAGAACGAATTTCCTCTCAACAATTGTTACTATTATTCATAGACAATTTGCAAATAATTATTCGAAGATTCTTTGTCGATTGCTTCTTTAGTATAAAACATATTTTTCAAATGAAATTTTTGGTTCAAATGACACAGAATACCATGGATAAGTTGGCCTTTGAGCGAAAATTTCTAAATAGTTGGACCCACTGCGTTTCAATGCTTCGAGCATTATCTCGTCGAGTCTTTGTGCATAAGAAAAATGCACTTTGTGCTTTCTAGCATACATCAGCGAATATCAAAAGCTTTTCTGATGCATTATATAGATACTTTACGCGTAACTTATAAAAAAGACGTAGCAAAGTCGAATTAGTCCTCTTTAAATCTTTCCTTTTAACGGTTCATGTGCATCTGCTGCATATGTTATATATATATATATAAAGTATAGAAACAAACTGCGTTGTTCAAGAGAATTAATCAGAATGATGTTCGAAATTCTATCTCTGTAAAGCTTTCTCTCATCTCTGTGATGTTTGGCAATATGTAATCTTGTCACTACTGCAGTCTCAACTAGCAGTGAAATTCTATGCTGTACCACTCCATAATTATACCACCAAAGGTCACCACTGTATTTGAATTCTCGAAATGAGAATTCTGTGGAGCTGCTCTCAATCCTGTATCTCGAGTCGAATTAACGTTTTGTTTCTAGTCAATACTAATTAATCTAATTGCAATTAGACGATAAATTCTAAAGTAGCCTAGAGTAGCCTTCTCAACTTGTCACTCAATAAAGGGGATTATAGTAAACTCGTTGTTGTTATACTTAATACAAACAGTCAATTATCGTCGATTTTAGTTTCATTTTATCTATTTTTTGGTATTTTTTTCTCAAAGTTTTTAAGTATAATGAAAATTTAGCTGACTTTCCATACCAATACTTTTTTTGTAACTCGTTACTATTTTATTTCAACGAAACATTGGAAGTGCCTTCCAACATCTCGTATATATATCCGGTTGCAAAGATAATCCCATAGCGAAATGCCTCGAGAGCGAAGCGTACACAAGATGTCGGATCTGCTG
The DNA here is from genome assembly GCA_018906735.1 of Mesochorus sp. PSUC_FEM 10030011. Taxonomy (NCBI): domain Eukaryota; kingdom Metazoa; phylum Arthropoda; class Insecta; order Hymenoptera; family Ichneumonidae; genus Mesochorus; species Mesochorus sp. PSUC_FEM 10030011. Next base: position 9,816 of record JABMBV010061282.1, read on the forward strand.
TTGCATCCAAGATTTACCACGTTTTCTCAGCGCTCTCGCGACGCTCAAAACTCTTTCTCTCTCTCTCTCTCTCTCTCTCTTTATTTATCTCTGTCTTTCTTTTATTTCGTTCGACGAAGTACAAGCGGAAGAATAATGAGACGAGCCAAGTAGCGAGAATAGATGATGGCACAGAGTTAAGCGCGCACTGTTATATACGAAGAACAGATTGGTAGACGCAACAAAATATGCATAAAAACGAAGTTGTATCTTATAGATCGCTTATTAGATTACACGATTCTACCTAGAAAATTAACGATAATTATATTTTTGTCAGACAACGAAATTCATTCTATCGTCTCATTGAATTTCTATTGAGAATTCTAAATTTAATATTTTTTATTTGAAATAAAACACGCGATAGAGCTTCTGGCAGAAATTAATTTTAACATAAGATTTTTAACGGTACATTCTATAACAGCAATGTCGAACATGTAGAACATCATTTCCGTCACAAGATCCTTTGGGGTTGCGGAGCATATTCTATAGCGCAGAATGGGCACTTAGTTCATCGGCTCGTGCATACATGTCGCATGAAAATGTTCCTCTTAGCTATACGAGTTATACACTCTGGTAATACGAGCCTATTAACCTCAAAACAGGTATGTGACTGTATAAAGCCCTTTGCTGTCCTATTCCCTGCCACAGGCCGCATACGTTAGATGAGAATTTGAGCAATTCGAGCTTGGATCAAGCTTGATTGGTTTCGCTCGCAAACCGTTTAAACACCCTCACGATCGTAATGTGCAACCTATTTCGTATCGACGATGTTCCTTCTCCGCGTGTATACCTACTCCCTTTACGTTAACACGATTTACGAACTCTCGGGACTCGTGATACCGAGAAATTAATGGTGCACGTATTCTAGGGGAATAGCTTACGCCGGACCTATATGTACACGTAAAATGAACGAAGTATACGGATTCTCTGTAGGAATCTCCATTACGTCAACAGGTTTTCCGGTTTATTTCTATTTTATCCAAGTGCTATCGACTGATTTAGGTTTTCTTAATTACTGAAATTAATAAATCCGTTGCTAAAGTTTTGATTTTTTTGGGAATTGAATGCGAAGGTAATTCAACAAATCGGAGTCAGATTTCTCAGTGTTCTTCATTTGGAGTAATTGGTCGTCCTTCTTTGTCGACTTAGTTCGTGAAATTGTTGAATAATCCGGGAGTAAACATACAGCTGAGAAAAACGGGTAAGTATAAGGAGACTGATGGCATCTGGGATTAAGTCCGAGTTGGAAAATTCTTTACTCCACCGGAGCATGGAAACTGTTCTTGTGATAAACGCCCAGCAATGTGGAGGATATATTTTTGGTAGCCACTTTTCCACTTATCTATCCGCCAACCTCGGCATTTCTTCTCTCCTTCTCTCTTCCTTTCTTTCTAGCTGTTACTCGTTTTGTTGGATACCATCTTTTTTTGCGGTTATTCACGGTAATCACCTTCTCTTGAGCTTGACACAAAATCTCACGAAAACACGATGCTCGTTAACCTCGCAGCGTTGGTACATAGCGGAGCGAGACTTGCGTTTAACATGTTGAAAAATTATTTCCACGTATAAATCCCTTTTTTTGCCTGATTACTCTTCCTCTTATTTTTCGTTATTAAACCTTTACAACCCCGGCATGTTTTTGACCAACTATTTTGTTTTTATTGCCAGAACTTTTTCATCGGTCATTAGGTTGAATGGTTGAAATGCTGGCTTCCCTTTTACCCTTTCCTTCCAACCACTATAGTTAATTCCAGATATAAAAAGATTAAGGAGAAAAATGGAAATAAAATATTTAATATCTCTTTATTTAGATCCTGAGGGCCTTCATTTCTTTACTGCTCTAGCCCTTTCTTATTTTTTTCAATACCTTTCTCGGATAAACTTTCGTTATTGTTGCTAGTATTAACGATGACTTTGAAAATAAAATTTATGCGAGTGACTTACAGCTATCTATATTTAACCAGCGAGTTCGTCCAGTGTATGAATTCGAGTATCGTGATCGTGTTCCAGAAATGCATCGATGCATCTCTCGTAACGTAATTTCGTCCGGTATGTTTTCATGTATATATATTGACCCTTCGTTGTGGATGCGTTGGAGAAATTACCGTATTGGGACGAGCTATTTGTAACAGAATCGACAGGTACCCGATGCAACAACATCGCTTTGGGAAGGCTCGCGCTCACATATACACACGTTCGATAATACCTGTTACTAAGGTTTTAGATGAAATTACGAGACTACCTTGATTTATTCATTCATTTGAAAGATGTATAGTGAGCCCGTGCGTAATGAGCCATTCCGGGAAAATTCGAAATTATTCGTTTGCATGGGCCGTTTCAACGAAATAAATGATTATTTTATAATTTTGTTTTTCAAACGCGACTAATTACACAATATTTTCATTGGTAAATTAAGCAGTAATTAAATGTAAAAAGCATATGAGATACGTTAATCTACCGGTATTGTATAATGTATGTCCAATATATCTGCACGCGTATTGTATTACATTGTTTCACGCAATTCTGATGGAATAGATGGGGTATGCGGTATATTGAGACGAGATTGGTATAGGAAAAGATGCAGTGCGAATATGGATGTTACTGGATGATTGAGAATGCATCTTCCGTTTCTATATCCTTACCAACAACGGCGACGACGTGTATAAGCACTCACGCAATTCTATTCCATCCCTTCAGGTTGCAGACTTTACTCGATATGTGAGAAACGAGAGAGTGAAACGTTGAATTTCCTCTCGTTCATGTGCACGAAAATATTACCAGTGATATATTCAATGGAACTCGGAGAAAATATTCCAACTCGATTCGTCAAAAAATTCGATATTCCTCTTTTGAATTCGTTACATTATTGATAATAATAATGGCAAAAATAATGGTATCAGTAGTGATAATATAATATTTGTTTTCTACATTATAATAAAATAGATAATGATATTTTAATATGAAAAAAAAAACGTAGAAAATTCTAAAATTAAATGTGATATAGGTGATAATAAAAATTGTGTATTTCTCGTGTTGAAATGGTTGTCAAAACCATAAGCTACAATAACCCACTTGTGATATTATTCAGCGTCTCGTTAGAGGTACTTTATATTTCCTCCCACATACCATAACGTCCCAATGGATATGAATGGGGAAATATCATACAATATAGAGAACATATACATGTATAAATACATCAAAGTTGTACCACTCTTGAAATGCATTCAGCTGTCACGAAAGTGTCTAATATATTTTCTGACTTCCCTTCTGCTTTCGTGTGCCTTTTCATTTAATCTCACAAACGGTCCCAGTCAATATTAACTTTTTAACAGTATGAATACGATCGGTATATCATTTATGCCAAACCGAGAAAAACTCTTCTATATACTACCTCAAAATGTATAAATGATAACTCTGCGTCGTTATAGTAAGTTCGGTTAACTGGACCGCGGCCCAATTAGCACTGGCAAAATAAATTGTGTACTCAAATTATTCGACTCGCTTATTTCTTCGTTCATCATGAATAACATAAATTTTTTTATTTATAAAATGCATATATTGCTCCGAATGAAAAACGAGCCAAAAAATAAATTTATATGGTGTAAAAAATGTACCATTCTAGCGCATTCTATCCAAGCTTGTAAATACGTACATATATATA
>JABMBV010061393.1:0-13514 GCA_018906735.1 Mesochorus sp. PSUC_FEM 10030011
ATATATTTGATATATATATTACTTTATTTGACAAAGCATGAGAAAAAGTAAAATTAGATGCGGGGGTCGAAGACGCGACGAGGAATCGAATGGTCCATATATGCATATGCGTTCATTGAACAAACGTGCAATAAATAAGGAGGTCGCGAGGTGGTATACCAATTGCACGTATACATATATATGTACTCTATGTACAGTGTGATTCATAATGAATGGAACACCGAATGACTTTTATTAGCATGAACCGTTCTCAATAATTTCTACATCCAATTAGTGTCAAAACGTTTGTTAAATATTAAAAAAAAAACTTTTCGATAGTTATGTATCTCTAGGAGATGCCTGTCCCAAACGAAATCTCCGCGTCGACTAACTTCCTCAATGGTTGTCGATAATTTATATTGTGGTAATTACTCGAGCATAGCAATTCCGAGAAAATTCTCTAATATCTTTTATTTATGTGTCGATAATATACACAGGGTAGTCCAGTCGTTGCCTATGTATAAATACCTAACAATCAAGATATTTCTCGGAATTATTATGCTCAATTATATTATCATTGCAATATTTATTATTATCGTTACCATTATTTTTATTAATTATACAATATATAAATTATCGTCAACCCTTACCAGCTTTTCTTTCATAAAGAACGTACAATTTTTCGTTGATTAATTTTTAAATCACCTAAGTATTGAAGGCATTAATTTTCTTTTATCTGTAGTATTAATTAATAAAAAAAAATGGATTAATCAGTCAGTGTTTGCGAAAATCCATCCAGAAACCACATAATTTCAATCGTAATTTTGAATAACTCTGTATGCATGTATATATAAATGAGCACGAACATATATGCATACATATACATGTGTATACAATTGATGGTGCGCGTCGCGTTGATGCGAAGCCAATTTTTTTTTCTTCTCCTTCTCGTAATCGATAGGCCTCCCTCGGTTCTCTTATTACCGAGAACCGAGCAGAACGCTCAGCGGACCGGTCCCGAACGGCTTTGGTTGTTGGATCTACATATATATATAATATATAAATCTAATATATATGTGCGGATAGTACAGGGCTAGCAAGTAGCATATTATCGGCAAAAGTTTCGGCGAGACATTCTGCGAGCGAGGAGCCGTTCTCCGGGACGTAACAGCGTAGCGAGGAAAAAGACGTGCAGCATCCGAATGAACCAAAACAACGGTCGGATGTTGTTTCGCGAGATAATCGCGGAGCGAGGATGCTAATGTTGCTTCCATCATCGTTATGAGAAACACGTGTTTGCGCGAGAACCAAGCGGCGGAAGGGGACGGGGGCCGCAGGGGGGAACGCACGTGCTGCAACGGAGGGGGCCGTTGCCGCGTGGCGGATGAGAAACGAGAACACGGTGGACCAAAGAGTTTGTATATATGAAGGCGAGCTCCTGTGTGAGTTCGGACTTGTGGAGTGTTCGGACAGCGAACGAATGTTTAGCAGATTTTTCTAAATTTCATTATTATCGCCGCTTGTTTTGCCAGTTTTTCCAGTCGAACAATGTATAATGTAATTGATTACGGAAAAATTCGAGGGATCTCTATGCTCTTTCTTATTTTGCAATATAAAACAACTGGCTTTTGCCTGTGACTTCGTACACGTTGATTATATTTTTCTTCTTAAATATAAAAAAAAATCAGGTCACTATTTCATTCAATTGTAATTATAATTTTTTTTAATTACAATTTTCGTTTTATTTGTATTTTTTTAAATTTATAATAAAAAAAACACATACAACTACAAGATTTAACTTCCCTACACCCTAATCTTCAATATTTGTTAATATTGTTTAATTTTTTTTTATTATATAGCTTTATATTTTTATATTTAAATTTTACTATTGAATTATCTTGCTTGTTTAAAATCATCTACTTGATTATTTCACTAATAAAAATTTTAGCATCAGATATCAATAGATTTATTCAGATCGCCATCTTTTTCAAGCTTACAAAACTTTAAAATGAATAATAATCCTTTATTCCTAGAAAAGAAATCCTTAAAACTGCATTAAAATATATTGAAGTGTGGGGTTGTAAAGATGGATAGTGAAGTTAAAATGTATAGTTGCATATATTTTCGGATGATTTATTTTAATTGTCCATTAAAAAAATAAAAAATATTTTTTTTCGTGACAACAGCGTCACTTATCAGGTTAAAAAACTATCCTATCTTTCGAGCGGGAACTAACCACGCACACATTCACGAAATTTCATTGAAATCGGTTGGGTCGTTTCGGAGATTAGCTCGTATACGAACATCGTGACACGTGATTTTTTATATTTAAAAATACAAAATACAATACTTGACGCATCAAAACTGTAATAAATCAAGATTTTCTGATCGTACAAAAACTCAAAAATATAATCATAAATGAGGGGGAAAATTGTACTTTACAAAAAAAAATATTTATGAATATTTTATTTTACTTTAGTAAAAAAAATGTATCTCAAATATGACGCATCAAAACTGCATTAGAAAAGTTTGATCGATCACAAAGATAAGGGGGCATATATTAGTATAAAAATGAATTGAAACACATCAGTTATAATTCATTACAAAAATTGAAAAGGATATGCTGCAATTCATATACTTTCCAATATATTTTTCTTCTATTTCTCTCCCGGGACTTTAATCCCATAAATCTCATCCCCTTCCGGATATGTTTCCAGTTATGTAATCTTGGTTTCATGTACGCGATAATCAAACTCTCGTTGCTTCGATCAGGTACTTTCGTCACAGCGACAAATAGTATTATATACATATATATATGTACATGCTGTATATATATATAGCTCTGGTGAATCCATCGCGATATAACGAGATCGACCATGCAGTGAAAAAGCCAGCGGGCGTAACATCCCATCGCCGCAACTGCGCGCAATAATAAGAGACACAAAAACCCGCGGGGGCAGCAACGGGGGATAGAAGAGCCCGCGCGCCGGTAAAGGGGTTCTCACGTTACGTTTCGTGCGGCCAGGTGTCGGATTACTACCCCTAGCCCCCGTATTCTTTCTCTCTCGCTCATACTCTTGCTCTACACGTATATATATGTATATGTATATAATGTGTATACCCTTCTCGGACCAACCGACCTTCTCCTGGTGTCCTCCATTCACCTTTCTCGTTCACGCGTTCTCCATCCTCTCTCTTTCTCTCTCTCTTTCTTTCTCTCTTGATGTATATATATATATTATATACATCCCTTGCGAATCTTCTTCTTGAAGAAATTCCCTAAGAGTCTTGAGCATCTCAATGATAAAAAATATCAGATACGAAGGATCCCCGCGACAAGAGGAAAAGCTTTCGAGAATATACGCGAGGATATTCCAATGGAAAAGAATATGAGCTTCGAGAAGCTGCATTTAAACGTTTCACCGTAAATATATAGATCTCGATTGAAAATTAACAATGAAAAGAAAGAGGCGTGAATCGATTATGAGAAGTGCACAGGAATATAAGAAAGAAGAAGAAGAAGAAGAAGAAGAAAAAAAATGGATCAATACAGTTTTCGTGACGTTGTGGATTAAGTAACAAAGTTGCCACACACACGGGTTCTCCCAAGGTGATGGGGAAGAGAACTCGCGCGGGCGGTAATTCAATACGAAAACGCAGGGACTAGAGAGACGACGGACCGCGGCGAGGTCTGCTCTTGCAGAATGTATATATCTATTGTATTATAATAATAATTATATATAAAATACACACGCGCGTATATGTAAAACGATAGACAAGGTCCAACAACTAGGAGGGCAACATCCATGATGTTTTTTTTTTCCTCTTATGAAAAGTATATATACATAGCGCTTATGATTATTTCTCAAGTGGCCGCAATTCGCGTCTGTAGGTATATACATATCGAGTCGCGAGCAGGTGGTTTGGCGAGAGTCTCGAAGACTCGCTCTGGACTTGTCGATCGCAACCTCATCGGCCGTCCGTTATATATTCGAGTCGTCCAGTATTTATTGAAAGGCATAATAATCTAATGTGTGCACATCGGGACTTTTATCTCCTTGAACGTATATGCTGATGTATTGGATTCACGCATACACGTATATATACTTTGATGTCCGCGTGTGTGTGTGTGTGTGTGTGTGTGTATCGACGACCGAGTATGCTGTTTGCGAACGCGCGCGCGCATCGCGTATCCTGCAACTTCAGGGTGGCGTCACGCTCGAGACGCTTCCGGTGTTAAATTACCCCGAAGAGTCTGCACGCACCCTCTTCGCGTCCTCTTTCCTCTCACCCGCTTTTTACCACGGAGAGCACCCATCACCAGGAGAGAGTGTCTCGTCCACTCCTTTCCATCCTATATTTTTTACACGTTATGTATATGTATATATTTTATGTAGAAAGCGAGAGAAAGAGGGAGAGAGGGATGTGTATATGGATTTATTGACACTACTTTTATCTTTGGCGAGATATATATATATATACGTTTATATCTCGTCCAGGAAGGCGATTCAGTACTTGGATCGATTATAGATGTATATAGAAAGATTCATATATGTGTTACGTTTGGCTCTAGCACGAAGAATCGTAACCACTATATGACATCGCGTGATGATAAATACTTAGTCATTGGGATTCATGATTATCCGGCTTAACCGGAGGCTTTCATAAATTTGTACATTTATTATTATTTGTGATTTTTCATTGCTTACTTTACCAAGAGATCTTATATGATCCCTTCGATCATTCCCGATTTTTTCGTCGAGAGCCTCTGACTTGTAGGCCCCCCCCACCGCCCTAAACGCGCATAGGGAAACTGCCGAGAACTCGTGTCGGTAAGAGCGGTCGCTTTGACAAAATTAAGTACTTTTATCAAATGAGCAATGTGGGAGGGTTATAGCTTTAAGATAGTTCTATCGTTTTCTTAACATTTTGTTGAAAATTTAAATATATCTTCTTTGATCTCATACCTTTGTAATAAATTTTGGAAGGAATTTACCATGCGGAAGTTGAGATATTTATTGGTAAAAATCACAATTTTCGGTAATCTCTCATATAAAAGCGCGTGTTAAAATTTGCATTTTCATTGATAAATATCTTGGCTTGTACATGGTAAAGCCTTTTAAAACTTTGGATACATTGTTATAGAACATCGAAGAAGCTTTCTTTAGTTTTTCAAAAAAATCATAGGAAAAAAAATTTCGCAATTTTCGTAATTATACAGCAAGTATATATGACCTTGGACGACCTTGAATTTAAAGTATGTTGTTCTTGAATCAATTTGCAACAACTTTTCTTAATCAACTTGAGTCCGCAAATCATTTTGTATGTGAGAAAAACTGAAAAACAATTTTTCGATTTTAGCGTCACGATAGAACTATCTTAATTTAATGACGTAACTGATTTATAATACATGAAATTCACTAGTTATTGCACGATCTTTTGTAAATCAGTTTAAGCACCGCGAGTGAAGAGCTTTTGAATATAAAGAGCAACAAAAATTCAGGGGTTTCAAATTTACGTTCTTTCAGCATATATTGCCTCATCGGCATATGGTGTGTGATGTGCGGGCGGAGTTGCACAGTAAGCCTGCGGGCACGCAGGATCAATATGAACGCGAAAGGGCTTACAGGTGCGTACTCCTCCCATTGTATATACACACTATACATGTATACAATATTTACATATATGGTTACCGACCATGTTTTCTTATAATTTGCCTGCCTGTGTTGCGGAAACAATCTCTTCAAGGCACTTGATGTACCGTTAAAATTCATCACACCGAAACGTTCGATCTGCGTGCATTAAATTTGTCGGAAAAATTGTCCATTTTTTAAATAATATTTTTTTACAGTGTAACCTATTTTTAGACAAAGGTTTTTCATTTAATTGAGGTCAATATTTTTTATGCAAAAATTCTAAAAGCTATAGATACCAGTTACCCTTTTTTTTTAACGTATATGGTTGATTAAAGTATCAATCATTTATTTTGATAAAAAGGAAATATCGCAGTTGATGAAAATTTATTATGAACAATTAATGTTAAGATATTGATTAAAAGAAAAATATGATTCTTATATGATCGATGTTCACGTATTCGAGATGAGTGTTGAAGTTCAATGAATACGTGACACGCGTCTACGGGATTATTAGTTTGGCGATAATTGTAAATGACAATAATTAGATGGTATACTATACTATACGTGTTGCATTTTGTTATTCCCACAGGAGCCTATATCGAAAGCTCCTAACAATGAGACGAGGCTGGCACGCATGTGGTTTGCAAAGTACCTGTGTCATGGGATTAAGGGTGTCGAGAACCCCACAATTCTCATGAGACTGAGGGCGTCGTGAGCGCGGTTTTACTTATATATGTATGTATATACGAAACCACTGGGGAAAAGTGCGACAAGTGTAGGCTCGATGGCTCAAATTCGCATTGCAATACATTGCCAAATTTGTATTTTATCGTATATTAAGAAAGTTCTTGTGCCATAATCATAATTATATATGTCTAAAGTAAAAGCAAAATCATCATATTTTTAAGATAATTTTTTGAAGTATTGCGTGAATCTCCTTCAACGTCATATTATTATGTTTAAAAAATTTGAGAAGTTTTCACCATCTGATTATCGAGATATTCAGATATCAGTGTTAAAAATTTTATTTTAATACACCATCTTGTAAGAAGTACCAAAAAATGATTACAATTAAAATATTTAATATCTTGACAACGACGTGATAAAAGTGTTTGAAATTTGAAATTCAAGTTTCAACGATAATTATCTATCTATAAAAAAAAAATTAAAACCTAAACTTATTTTTAGGTTCATACAAGTACATCCTTAAGTAAATTGTCATTCAACTGCGACAATAAAATTATTCACAAAAATAAATTAATTGGAAATACAATTTTTTTTCCTCTCTAAATAAAATTTTCAGCATTTTCAAACCAACGGAATATTCGAAAGAAAAGGGCAGACATTCACTTGGCATTGTATTAGCTTTATCTTATCCTTACATTATCGTGAAACGAAGCATCAGCAACGCCCATCGGGTGCGCGTCTGCGCTCTAAACGGCGACAAATGATACAAAATTATGTACAACCAATAATATCTCAAGATAAAGTATATTTCACATAGATATAAATAAAGACTATAATAAATTTGGGTGTGATAAAAAATGCATACTTTTTTTTTCAATTATAGGAAAAATTACATTCTCGTAATCCGATTTTTCATCGTTTGTGAATCGACCAAAGATATATGTATAAACTTACTTTATTTTTCCGATAAAAACACTCTCTTTTTAGTATTATCAATAATTTTGTCATTCGTTTAAAATGTTATTCAAATGTTATGATATTATTTCAAATCTTATACGAAAAAAAAAATAAAAAAAAAATAGCAAATGCATCGAAAAAAAATGGAACATTATACAAAAATTGTATATAAAATAAATTTGAATGATAGAAAAATGTTATTACGATTAAACAATTGTGATATTTAAATTCTAAGAAAATTGCTTTTCGAGAGAGTCAAATATATATATAGGAAATGGTACGTGGATAGATCAGAAAAGGTACAATAATACATATCCGCTATCAATTTATATTGATCCCTCCTTTGTGGCATGAATTTTGTACCTTTTATGTATATAAAACACACCCTTATACGCATGAGAATATATATTTCGTGCATGTACGAATTGATACTGTTGTGTGCGGTTTTCGTCGAATTTCGCATTGGTTATCACGAGGGCACGCGCGCGCTATCGTTTCCATGGTCGCGCCGATACTACGGCGCATATTCATCGATCCTCTCGCTGTGGCTCTGAGTATATACGAAGTTATCAAGGGCGGGTTCGCGAATAATTCTTCCTGAATCGAATATCACTATCATATACATATATTACATATATACAAATAAAGTATTCCTTGAATATATATAAGTTGCATATATAATTTTATGCGCGGGGGTGTGTACAGCCGTGATGAGGCATAAATCCGTCGCAAAATGAACACCAACGCAGGAATGGTATCCCGGGGCCATCATAGAACAAACGGCGTGAAGAAAAGAGAGAGAGAGAGAGAGAGAGTGAGAAGATACGAAGGGAATTGCGGTGCAGGGATCTATGCCATTTGTTTCGCAGCTACATGTTATATATTTCCGAGGTAAAACGTGTACTATTTCACGCATATATACGAGGCGTATGTACCCATAGTCTCTCTATCTCGTTAAAATGATGCAAAACCTCTCCTGAAAATTGTGTCTTCAATGTGCAATCGTCATAAGGGTCGCGTATATCTTTCGATAGGGTTTCACTTGCGAGCTGCATATCTCTCGCTCGTTTCTTATGCCATTTTCTTTATATATATTTTATCCACTGCTATATAGGCGCTCGTAAGTCATCAAGATACTAGATCAATCTTCAATAAGTGGCTCGTGCTCATCAGGATTTTGTAAAAGAGAAAGAGAGAGAGAGATTGCGCTTGTCGAGTCCTTGAATATTCCTCGGGGTCAGCCAATATACTTTAGACCAAGTCAAGCGTATATATTCGAAACTTATATTACCCCTATGTAGCGTCTATAGTCAATTTTATCCACGCAAGCCAGACATCAAGTATATACGCTCGTTTCGAGTATATATGCACATTTATACAGACTTGCTGATACGAATAATCGCGAGTGTCAAACGAGCTTGCGCGTAAATCGACGCAAACTATAATATCCTCGGTCGATTTCTCATAATTTATCACAGAAAAGTATATAGAAGACGATGGAAAATTTTTTCACACGTTTTTCATCACGTTATGTATACAAGGATATGAAACTTTTTTTTCTCGTACACTTCTCCCATATAATTGTTCCTGATGAAAAGACACAGTTCCATGTTAGGGCATAATGTGTGTGTGTATGTGTGCATGTGTTAAAATCGACCGTACGATCACGTTGCTCAAGGAATAATAAAATATACACGTGTGGACAGTGAGATCGGTTGACAATGTGTATATATAACCTACATATGAAGGAGCCAGGACACATGAATGGTGGCCACGATGCAATTACCCCGGCATTCAGGGCACTCCGCACGGGGTCTCTCTTTTTTCTCTTTCTCTTTTTTTTTCGGCCCATATGACGCATCGGAATGATTTCTCGTGGACGATGTTACGCGCACATATACATGGAAAATGTATGGACATTATTGCTCTGTGTGTACACAAAACCATGGCGCCTCGGTCGAGAGTTTTGGGTTGGAAACTCCACTGCTTCGTTATATATTACATTGCGTGGGACCGGACTCAGGGTTTTCATATATATACGCTCTAGTTTCTATAAATGCTATATAACGTGTGTATATACATTTTATATACCTGCAGGGACGATTATGCCTCGGCTGCTCTCCTTCAGCCCTGCGCCATTATTTTACCGAAAGTAGGGGGACCCCCTCCGAACGTGGCAGTGTCCCCATATACGATATACGTACCTTTTCGCTTGTACTTTACTCCTTACATTTTTCAATCACGCGTTCTCCGTCCCTTTCTTCCGTGTACCGTTTTTACGATGGCATTGTTGCGCAAAACGCGCGCATTCAATAGCTTTTATATGCGCGCACGATCTCTGAATAATGAGAGAGAGAGAGCAGAAGATTCTTCCCGCGCGCGCAGAAGGATAAAGGCAATCAATGCTCCTTATTGAGAATTATTGCATCCGTGACCTTTTTTCCGATATTTCGGAGGAGGGGATACATAATTCGTTATCTTATTCTCATTATGAATTTGTCCGAGTGATGTATTGCAAGATTTCTATAACTTTGAATCGCATAAAGATCGCTAATAAGTTCTTGAACATGAAGGATTAAACCGCGATTGCTATCTGCGATTAACAATTGCTTGGAGGATAATAAAAAATTGGGTCTCTATAAGTCTCTATATAATATAGTTGTTCTTGTTAGTCCACACGATATAGCTATCATTGAATTGGAGCTTCAAGTCGGTGAGGAAAGAACACACGCGAAGAGTAAAAAGCTGACCCACGCAGAAGAAGCACAGAAAATAAGAAGGATATGAGCGCGTATATTTATTATATATATACGTAACACGTGTGTTGAACCGGGAAAAGGAGAGGAGATGGAAAAGGGACCAGGGCACAAAACACATTGACACTATAGAGAGTTCGGGAGCGTTCATGCTCCCTGTCCCACGTCAATCATATGGATATGTAGACCGGCGAAATGCCGCTCGTGTAAAACAAACGAATCGCTTGTTTGGGCCGCCCGGTCCTTTTCTCGTTTCTGGGGGTACGAGGGGGATGAGCAGCAGCAGCATCAAGACAGAGAAGAGAAGCCTTGAGGCCTCTGGGGAACCCGTGGTAGCCCAAAAAAGCATCGAGGATCTGTATGGTCCGCTTGCATTATTTTAAGAGGAGAGCAAAGGCGACCCATCACGGATTGAGCAGGGACAAACCACCGAGTGCGTGATGGGGGACCAGTATTTTTCTATGGACTTGTTGCTCACCGCGGCGATCTTTTAAAGTCGTCTGTAAAAACAAGCTGCAACGAGAAGCAGCGGCAAATATATATGTAATATGCGTACACGTGGAGGATAAAGATATTTGTAACTTTTAACATATCACGCATATATTACATGCGTTGTGCGGATAACGTTGACCCATAGTGAGCTTTCATGTGACGAAAAGTTTTTGGGCAACTAAATTTCGGTTTTTGTCATTTCAGATATACTGCGTATGCTGTATACGCAGGCCCGGAAAACGGAAGTCGACCCTCTGGTCATATGCGCAAATAATATTATGACGCTTCCGTTGAAAAAACACAACCGACAAAAAGATTCTAACCGCAAGAACAAATATTACGACCTATATGGTTCAACTCTGTTGTCTCTAAAAATATGATTTTTCGATGCAATATTTGAGCAGAGAAATGCTTGCAGCTTGTTAGCATATAAAAGCACCGGCATATAGAAAAACAAATGAGCAGATATATATATAGGGACGTCTCATAATCACTGCAGTTATAACGCCCTAAAATTGAAGTATCGTTTCATACGTGCATCTTGAAACGGCAAACTTATACATATTTCAAACTTTTGTGTAAAAAAAAATATTTAATGAATTTTCAATCTTAATTGCAGATTTGTCGGTGTTTCAATGAATCGCCGGAATAAAAGACATAGAACTGTATATCAAAAGTGATCCCTATACATGTAAATCTCGTGCGGTTTATTCTCATTGAAAATGAAAGATTCACCGTCAATTTAATATATTTTATAGACGCGAAACCTCCGCGATTGCAAGAGTTACGAGAGGGCTCAATTTACAAAGGGGTGGATGATGACTCGGGCGATGGTGTTTTTATCTCTCTTTTTTTTTGTCTCTTTTGCTATATCCCAAGTCGAATGGGTAAAGGGGCGCGATGAGGCGAAATGTATAAGAAACACGGCAATGAGGTATGAGGCGAGCACGAGGGGTGTATGCCTGCGGTGGTGTATATATACATGGATATATATATATATATCGTGTCAGAGGGGCGCATAGCAGCAGGGGGTGCTGGTAATGAGACTCATTTGAATTGTAGAGGGAGAATAGTAGCGGGAGAGAGGGTAGGGTTGGAGGTTTGACTGGTGCTGCGAGTGGCGAACGCGTTGGAGATATGGTGGCCGTTACCACACCCATCAGCCAACCAAAACTGTTTCTCCTCGTCGATGAGGCTCAGCCCAGCATCCCCCTTTGTCGGAGCAAGATGAGACTCCGGAAACTCCGCCTCTCGCAGTACATTCTGTTTCGTACGAAAGAGAGAGAGAGAGAAGGAGAGAGAGAGAGAGAGAGAAAGAGAGATCCCAACTCTGTGTCTTTTTCGTAGACATTAGCGGGGGAGGGGAGGAATATAGCCGCAGGAGAAGCTGCGTCAATGAGAAGGAGCAGCGCGTGTGTGTCAGCGCACGCGGCATGCGGCATCTCCAACGGCCTACGAAAACTATATCTCGCCAGTCGTCTCGGATGCGCGCGTTGGTCAACATCCTCCGTATAGATACGAAATAAACACGAACGGTCAATACTCGACCGAACGACATATCGCGGTCCTGGCCATTTTTTTTTCCCCCCCAGGTACATTTCAAATATACGTAATTCAACAGTGACGCAGTTGGGATTTTGGGACAACGAAAATTTGTTGCTAAACGACGCTGGTTCTGCGTACTGTCGTCAGCGAATACCGGAAGTTCTCAGGGCATTTCGTATTTCTTTTTTTGTTATTGGGAATGTCAAATCGTGGACCATGAATGTCCCATGCCGCAGTGAAGAATCAGTGATTCGGGGTGGAATTTACAGTCAGTGATCTTGGAATTCTTTCTGAGGGATGCCCCGCGTGGCTCTTACGTCTTCGTAAACGTATACCGCGGTTGATGAGTATTACGCATCCCCGTGATACGGTCAACGTATACACATACACGTGATATACATAGGTGAAATAATAATATTGAAACGCGCGTTGTGCGCTCATGTTCTCTTCCGACCAAAAGCGTTGACGCTAATAATAGAGGCCCCGCGAGTGTGCCGGAGAGGGCGCCCGGTTGAGGCTCGCGAGTAATAAAACAGAAAAACAGAGAAGAGGAGAAGAAGAAGAAAAAAAAAGGAGAAAAAAAAGTGAGGGAGAGAGAAGAGCACAGAGGTTGTCGGTATAGGTGCGGGAGCGAGAGGCCGCCGCGGCAGCAAAGACCAAACGGACAAGGACGGGAATAGCGTCACTATTAATATCCCCCGTGGACCAAAACTCGCGTGTCGGCGGCGGCGGCCCGCGATCGAGTTGGCCGTGTATATCGCCGCTTTGACTCGTCCGAAAAAGCTCGCGCGAAATTCTTTTGGATCATATACCGTATATAAAGCTATTCAGGAATACATTATTCGCGAGTGATTATCATATTTCCTCGAAGAAGTTCTGAGAAGGCTCAAAGATCCCCCTGGACATGTAATACAGCACGAGTCGTCTCTGTAATATAACGTTATTATGTGGCTTTCGTTTCCTTAGTTTTATTTTTTTATTCAAGAAAAAAAAAACGCATCAAGTATAGACGAGAAGGAAACGTATAGCGAAAGATGCTCTAGGAATATGAGATAAAAGCCAGAGAGAGAGAGAGAGATAGAGAAAGATAAAGAGAGCGTAGAAACGAGGTGAAATCTCGTCGCTATAATCGGATAATGTGCGTGTAATAAGCTGCAATCACCCCGTGTAACGCAAGACAATTAAGCGGACAAGTTTAAAACCTGACGCTCGCAGCGCAGTGGAACGTTCGGCAGAAGCAAGAGGGAGAAAGGGGATAGGAAGCTTACATTTGCTCTGGACCGAAAGAGATCGAAAAATCCGTGACTTTGAAGCCGCATAGTCAGATCGTGCGCGCGCGCACGCATTAATAACATCCGAAAGTGCGTGCGATAAGTGGTGAAAAATCGTGCGCGAAGTGCGAGTGGAAAGTATAGAGGATTATATCTGTGTCTGTGTGTACATATATAATATATATAAAGAT